>JAHPZR010010190.1:0-36732 GCA_019787425.1 Platygyra sinensis
AATTTCACTTTTCGAGCGGCGAAATTTTAATGAAGGAAGTCTTTTTATTTTTTTCTTTTTGGGCGAAAGGACATCGTACATGATGGTAAGTTATTCTGTATAAAAAAAAGTGGGAAAAAGAAATGTGAAATTTCGTCGCAGTGGCACTTTAAATATATTCTTTTAAAAAATATAGAGTGTACCAAGTTCGGCGCACGTGGATCCCAGCCAATGTCTCGGCTCTGTTATTTAGCCTGCCACGTTTTCTTTAAGCGCTTGCCATTCGACCAAAAATTTCGAAATTTTCGAAACGAGGACAAATGGTACGGAAATTTCCTGGGAAAAGTTCCAGAAAATCCGGAAACTGTTGAATTTCGAATTCCGAAAAGCGAACCATTCATCCGATAATTCCGGAAATCCTGGGATGAAAGTCAAATGGAACGGAAATTTCCAGGAAAAATTTGTCAAAAATTTGGGGGTTTTGCTAAAAGCAGGCCCGCGGTCCAGCGGCCCACGGTCCGCGGCCCGCCATGGCCCGGCGGCCCGCCACGGCCCGGTGGCCCGCGGCCCGCCATAGCCCGGCGACCTGGAGGCCCGGTGGCCCAGTCCTGATTTTCAACAGTTTTTTTTGTCCAGCGGTAAATCCAAGCGTATGCACAGATCTGCATCGAGTTTCAGCGTGCAAAATGGACGACGGTGAGTTTGAATCTCTCATTATTTAGCTTATGACATTTTCAATCTCAAACTGCCGTTTGAAAATAACTTACATCGTTTGAGAATGCACATCCTCCCTATCAGGTTCTGTACAAAGACGAATAAACAGACAATGACGACGTTTTCCACTTAGCAACAAGCAACGAAAGAAAGGATCGAAAAGGACTGAAATGGCAAAAAATGGCACTGAACTGAACTCACCGTCGTTCATTTTGCACGCTGAAATCCGATGCAGATCTGTGCATGCGCGTGGATTTACCGCTGGACAAAAAAACTGTTGAAAATCAGGACTGGGCCACTGGGCCTCCAGGCCGCCGGGCTTGGCGAGCCGCGGGCCACGGGCCGCTGGACCGCGGGCCTGCTTTTAGCAAAACCCAAAATTTGGGTATACTTCACGAGGCTGTCCTCTTTTTCGGAATTAATGCAAATCCCAATTTTCAACTCAGCGCAAGCTAGTTCTTTTGACTGCGATCACAGCGAGTTGGACATCTCACGCAAGAATGACGGCGACGCGCATTCGATAAAAGAACACTTTAGCGGGGGGCTTATTTGATTTAGCGAAAGGCATCACTTATAGCAAAACTACCGTGGTATCAAACGGAGTAGACTTAAGTGTTGTACAATTATAGTCACTGCCAAAAGTATTAAATTCACTTGTGGGAGCCTAAAAGTAACAAAAACAAAATTCTTATTCTTCAAAAATGTGCTTTCGGCCTCATGCTCTTCGGTAATTTTTATGAGAATGGTTACTTGTAATGATTTGTCGTACACAACTTACAAACGAAAATCTCTCTAAAACTCCTCTTACATTTACATTTTTTTTATTTCTTACATTTAAATGTTTTATATAGACAGCCTTGAAATTTATATGATACTATAATTCTACGTTATTCGTAAAATAACCTAAACAAAACAGGAGGACGGACTTGTGGTTCCCGGGCGGTAAACTGCTTTTTCTAACGATAAGAAAATGGTGACAATTCTCCACATAGAACTAGAGCACGAAGTTGAGAAAGTTAAGCATATGAAGCTGGAGGTCATGCGGCCGAAGACCAAAAACAATATGAACTTCCAGCCTGAATAAACCATAACTGATCAGTCCATATTAATCGTTAATTTTTTTTGGTGAATGCAGGATCAGGGGAGGGGGAGGGGGGAGGGGGGTTAATGGAGAGGGGAGCTTATTAACTTTTCTCCCCTGAAAAGGAGGACTTATTAGAGAGGGCGGGCTTAATAGAGGATTTAAGGTATATAAGAATGCCTCCCAAATTTTAGAAATGGTTATCTTGGCAGACTTATCTGCCATATTTTTGGCATCTCCACAGTCAATAGCGACGCGCACAGATGACGTCACGAATATTTACCTCCTGGTGTGACTCAGACAAACAAACCATTCCATGGGCTACTTCTTTGAGAGCGACGTTTACACCTGCCACAGAACGACATTTTCACAGCGAAATACTACAGTTTGATATATCGATGCTGGACACATTGGTCTCCACCATTTTGATTTTCCCAGTAACCTTTGCACCACTAACGGATTTCCATGTCAGACTGGGCAAAGAAATAAGACTTCGATCCTTCCAGTTTGTGCCACGAAAATTCGAGTTCTCTTGCTAAGTGTTCCCGATTGTAGGTTTATTTCAAATCACTCAATTCAACTTGAGAGAGAATTAGTTTGGCTTTTTGTTTTCTTTCTAGATTTTTGTAGACGCCCGTCGGATTGATCATACTCGCGCGAGTAGCTCGTGTGAGTTCGCGTTCACGTTAGTCACGAGACCAAACTAAGTCACGTGTTCCTATATTCACTTGACATTTATGTTTACTGAGAGTTGATGACTTCGTAGCGCAGTCCACGTAGAGTTTATAAGATGATGTGGATATCTACCTGGCTTCATCAAATGCGGTACCTCCGCTCCCCACCCCAACGCGTTCCATAACCAGTACCCATGTGAGAATACAGACACAATGCAATGATCTCAATAGGGGTTTCATAGGGGTCCTCCTTAGTAGGGTTGGAGTGGAGTTTACCTTCACATGACAGTTCTAAGTCTAAATAATCTTCTACAGAGAAACATTCAGTTGAGTGCGTGGAAACCCTTTTAACACTTGCGTAACCGATAGCAACTTGAGGCGACCTTAGGTATGATCTAGGGCGACCTAGGGCGACTAAAGGCACCAGAGTAGGCCTGTAACAGTATAGCTAGTGATGTGGAGTAATTTAGGCTCTTCTCCTTTTCTCTCTCCTCTAACGTTGAGAGAAAGAAATAGAATAAGGTACCTCCTTTCTCTCTCTCTCTTGCTGAAAACGGCTGAAAAAAAAAAGGATCAGGCTAGGGAGAAAGGGTGTACCTAGGGAATGACATACGGTGTATTCCTTGCACTCGGTTGACCAATCAGGATTCAGTAGGTGTGAAAAATTGTACCATAAAATGTTAAAAGGCGATTCCTGTAAATATCGAGAATGAGATGACAATCGTGAAATATGGGATTTCTTTATATTTTTCCCAAGTAACCTCTATAGTGAGTTGTTTTCAAATGTCTTACCTGAAGCGCTTTAGTTTTTTCGAAATCAAGGAAAGTTCGAGAATCGCCATTTTAGCTGCCAGGCGCTGCCGAAAAATTGTGCATTTTCTTGTCGCTCGTATAGGTCAACGGGATGTTATTTATCAATATGCTTTAGGTAGCTCACAATGCATGTTTTGCTGTTTCTAAAGCATTAGTTTGATTAGAAAGAACGGTCTGTTTTATACTATTTTAGGCCAATACAAGTATCTTTAACGAAGCTCGTGAGCGAAAGGCCTAATTTTAGCTAATTTCAATCCATGAAAAGGTTTCTGGGACATTGAATTCAGTGAAGTCGAAATTAAAATTTTTGAAAGCCCATATTCTAGTGTGTTTGAGCTTCGATTACCGTACTTAGACAGATAGATCGCATAGATAGTTTATTGACCTCTATCACTTTCATTAAAAGAATGAATTATGTGAAAGCTTTACAAAAATTCATCATACCAGATTAACAGTTCAAAATATATCAGATTAAAATTGAAATAACCGACGACTTATTTGCAAAGGCTATAAGGAAATATATCACACAGAAATCAAATCGTCTATCGTCTTATTTACATTGCCTGTAAATGACACACTGAGTTATGACACTGAGCGTCACCTATAGTAGAGAGGGATAACTAATCCTTAATAAATTCAAGCTCACCAGAGAGATAAACGGGGAGTCCAAGATATGAGACTGTGCATGCGTACTTAAGGTTATGACATTTAAACACTGTGAAAGTTATCTTTAAAAATATCGTAAGCTCGAAAAGCCTATAATTAGTCTCTGTCCTCGTTATAAATTCGTCAATTTCGGCGCTGGACAAATTTGCAAACCTTAGGGGTCCTATTTGTTGCTGCTACTTGCCGAGTCGGTATTTTCACTCGTAACCTTATTGTTTAGACTTCCTCCGAAACTTCACCTTCTGTAATTTAAGCTGTTTTGAACAGAATGTGAAGCATGTCTCGATTGAAACTAAGAGCACGTTTTCGTTCTCTAAGTCATACAAGTCTTCCGAGTGAAAAAAATGGAAACTGTATTATATATAAACTCTGATGCACCTTGCAAAAATAGAAGAATAGGAGGCTTCTTGATCTTGGAGTCAATTTCGAAGAGTCTGTCAGCCTCTGGAGAAAGAGTACAACACTCTACGTGATAAATCATGCAATTTTTCACGCAAATTATGTAATTAATATGCCAATAGTGCATTCTGAATGAAAACAAAGCAGCTGATCCAACAAATTTTGCTAATATTGTGTTTCAAGAGAGACAAAGAGTGGTTTAAATTTAATTAAAAAAACTCTCAACACCTCGACATAAGAAAATACAAAGAAATGAGATAAGCTGAAACTGGTCAGCCTGAAAAATTACGAGTTCATCTTCTTCGAATTAAAGTGAACACCATTTCGAATATTTTACGACCATTAGGTGTGAGCTATCGAATCAAGGTACAAGTCGAAGCGTTTTTTTTTTTTTCGCTTATTATATTTTTTCTCAGTTTCCAGGTCCAAAGCGCAAACAAATAATGTCCGCCTTTCGATATAATGAAATGCAACAAAAAGTTACATAACAATTCGAAACAGGACTAATAATTTCAGAAGACGTACAAAAATCGCATTAGGAGAAAAAAGAATATTTCATAATTAAAGATTTACAGACAAGGCTGTGATGTTTGCATGTTAAAAACTGATTTCGATCTGTTCAATAATGAGAGCAAACGAACAATTTTCCTTTGACTTGCAGCTTTCAAAAGGTGATTGGGATGCTTACAGTTCGATGTCGTAAAAATTTCCCTTTTTTTTCAACAGTATTGGTGTGGTTGATAGCCAGCTTTTTAAGCTTTGATGTTATATAGGGGTTTAGGTATATACAGTTTAAACTGGAGGCAGTCGTAACTTGGACGTGATACGCGTCTAAAAGTATACGGTAGCCTTAACAAGAAGAATAAAGAGAAAACAAGTTAAAATTTCAGTTGAAAGTAAAATTTGTTGTAAGCAAAGTAGCGTGCATATGACCAAGGCGAAAAAAAAAAAAAGATTTCAATGTTGTTCACGAAACTTAATTCATTAAGTTAGACGCAACATAGTAAAGTTGTATAATAACAATAGTAATAATACTAAAAATCTGAAAATAAAAACTACCTGCATGTAGGCTAGAAACATAAACTATGAGCGACCAGTTACTAAGGCGAAAATGTTAAACTCAAGGAAAGAAAAAACGCTCAGGATGACGAAGATTATTTTAGCATATTTATCATTTCAAAGACCACTTCGGTAAGGATAGACGTCATCAGTGGGTTTGATGAAATTTTAAACCCAACTGAAATCACTGAACGACAGTCATGGGCGAAATGGCCGCAAATAACGCAGATAAATAAGAGTGACAATAGATTTAAAATTTTATGGCAAAAAATAAATATATAAATAGTGTGCGCGTGCATGTGTACAATGGGCTAGGTATTGTAATCTTCTTAATACTCCCTACCACACAGAACTCATAACATTTTATGCGCAAAATTATATCTTTGAAACCGATCGAAATGTACTTTCTAAAACGGTGACGTCGTTATTGTTTTTCCTCAGTGCATTTCTAACAGCTCTTCGTATCTCTCCAATTCTCCAGCAATATACAAGTGGATTCAAGAAGGAATTGATGAAAACAGCAGTAGTAACGTAGTCATAAACTATTTTCATTGTTGTTGTGTA
Source organism: Platygyra sinensis (assembly GCA_019787425.1). Lineage (NCBI taxonomy): Eukaryota > Metazoa > Cnidaria > Anthozoa > Scleractinia > Merulinidae > Platygyra > Platygyra sinensis. The sequence goes on from JAHPZR010010190.1 coordinate 5,950, forward strand.
TCCAGTGAACGACTCCACGAAGATCGTCACAAAAAGTGGAAAAAAGAAAAGTAACAGCAAACCATACATATAAAGTACAGTTATGGTCGATTTCCTACACTTCAGGACGTTCATCCCGTGTCTCTGGACACTCCGCTGTTGCAAAGATATCTGGCGCTGATGTCTGCGAACGATCTGGAATATTTTCCAGGTGCTGAGGGCTGTAAGAAGAAATGTTATCAGTAGAATGACTACTGGGACAAAGAGCCAATTGTTTATCCAAAACCTCGATAGAACGCCAGAGGTTGATACCACCCAGACTATTAAAGCAATTATCATGATTTTGCGAATAGTAACAACCTCGCTGTATCGTAAATGAAGGGTTAAAGCGAGAAGTCGATCAATGGAGATTCCGCTTAAGGTCGCTAAGGACACGCCGATTGTTGTATAGCTAGATATACTCTGAATAATTCTCAAGGCACAGTAAGCGTTAAAATCATCCGTGAGTTCCGCGATGTGATAGGCCACGAAGGATGGCTGACAAACCAGCCCAACAACAAGATCAGAAGCTGCGAGGCAGGACAAAAGGACGAAGGACGGCAAATGAAGCTCCTGTTTTTTCCAGATGACACGGAGAATGATCACATTACCGGTAGATGTTAACAGAGAAAACAGTGCATTTAGAATAGATGTAAGAATACTTGCCACCAAGGCACTGTGGGTTCGTTCCAAATTAACGCTTAGAAAGAAGCAGTTGGGCCGAATGTCGCTGCTTCTGTTCATGGTGTAGATTATCCTCTTTTGAAAGGCTATAGCTCTCAAACGTAGACGTATCTATTCTGTTCGGGCTCTGCAGCTGATGCCCACTAGTCATTATAAATTACACCTGCCATAATCTCTGGCTTGCGATTGGTAACCGAGACGGAGTTGTCTTAGTTGTTTGCTTAACTTCGTAGAAAGAAATTACTGTGCAACTTGATCTGTCATCTGTTATCTTCACACTGAGGACTCTCGTGGAGGAAAATAGTTTTTGTATTTACCTTCATTATTTTGACCTTGTTGAAAACTGGCCAGTTTTTAACAAGGACTCGAAGAAATGACGAATTTTATTGACAATTTTCCACTCGTTTTTGCAATAGCAGGAAATTAAATTGGAGATGAGACAACTGACAATGCCGGTTGTTTGGTTTATGTAGAAATCGGTGGAAGGCATGCGCAGGTAAATAAATATACACAAAGCTAGTGGGCTCCAAACTAGTCAGGTTAAATAAACGAAAAATAAGAGCTGATATATCAGGTTTAACTCAAACAACAAACCCCAAAATAATAATTAAAGAAAATACCCAAGTTTGTTTAGAGCTATGTTTTAACAACTGGAAATGGCATGTAGGATTTTTAATGCGTATGCAAATTTGTGACGTTTGGTCTGGACGTTTTACTCAGCGAGAACTTTAAACAAACAGAGTGAATGAAAACAAAGGACTTAACCGACAAAGACTTCTGTTTAAAAAATGCAACATTTGCCTTTGGCAGGCAAGAGATCTTTTCTGGTTTTCTTTTGTGGGTGTCGAAAACTGACACACATACAATGTTTTTGCCTGAACAATTCGATTGAGTTTCAAGTTTTCACTGCAAATTGTAGTCGTTTATATAAGTACATGTCACTTAAGTACGCGCTTCAACGAAAAACCAACCTTAAAAATGTAAAACTTGCTTTATTGGAGCGTTAAACGTTTGTTTAAGTCACTGGCAACAATTCACGAAGAGATTGAAACAATTCACAATGTCTCTTCATCGCTTCGATTCATTTTGGTGCCCTGCATTAATTATAATAATTACAATAGTTTGTTAAAGCAAGAAACTGAGTTCTGGTCTAAACAACAGGTGTGTTTAGACATCTAAAATTATTGAAGACAGACGGAAAGAGAAAAATCTCTATTACAGCTAGAAATTTTCATGTCTAATTAAAACAATATGCAAGTGCACGTACAGGACAAAATGAAGCAAAGTGATAAACAGTGGATAAAATCATTTGCACAGTTAGATTGAAAACAGCTATTCATTGTAGATAAAACGGAATGTATAGGAAATGAGCTGAACGTTATTTTTTTTTATCACGTTTTATACTGCTTTCTTGTTTATCGTCAGTCGTCTGTAGAAGGCTTATGTCACGTACAATGCGTAAAAACCTCTGGAGTGGCCATTTTCTGGGTAAAAATTATAAGTGTATTTTTCAAGTGTGCGCTTAGAAAATATTCTTAACTGAAATCTTGAGGTAATACGCTATTCTTAAAGAGGATTTTCGTGAAATATTTCATGCAACACTACAAAGCAGGTAATTCACTGACAGGGCTCGTTTCCTAATTAAGTTGCGTGGTTTGACAAAAGCTGCTGTCAAGAACTTTTAATTACATCTAGTTTCTCAGTACTGAAAACCTGGCTTTGGGATTACCCAGACGGAAAAAATAACTAGAGAAAATGTTTTAAATTTACTTGCCAAACTAACCATGAAATATAATGAAAGCTGAGTTTGCTGTCTGCATGTTCGTGCTAAATCAAGTGAGAAAACTGTCAAGACCACATGTCAACGGAAACAATAATGTGTGTTTGTAACAACAGTACAAGCCTTCCGAACTGCCATCTCGTTAATGTAGTCATTGGCCTCAGGTTATTTTTACGGTCTCATGTTGTACAGGTGACCTAAACGACATTGTTGACCCAAGAAACAATACCACAGATTCATTGTTGGTTTGTTGGACTCAGTCAAGTGTGTGAATCTGGGGGAACCCGCAGCTTCTCCATCGACAAGGAAATTTCGAATTGTGAGCCGTCGAGCAAGTTCCTAGTAAAACGTTAGACGTACTGTTTACTTTCTAAGGTTCGTTGTCATTCTTTTAAAAATGTTCTTGAAGTAACGGAACCGGAGTGGGACAGGGGGTGGTGATGAAATCCGGCGGTGGAAAAACATTTCAGTCTAATTTTTATTCATACTCTGACGAAATATTTGAATTTGTCAGTCTCAGTGAATAATCATTTTGAAGCTGAGCACGAAATCGTGTCTTTCGTTAAATCAATCAAAATTCAGCAATTTTGTCTTCTGGAGCTATGTAATAATATATGGGCTTAACTTTTCGTTCTTGAAGTAACAGAACCGGAGTGGGACAGGGGGTGGTGATGAAATCCGGCCGTGGAAAAACAATTCAATCCAATTTCATTCATACTCTGACGAAATATATTGAATTTGTCAGTCTCAGAGATCAATCATTCTGTAGCATATTACGAAATCGTGTCTTGGCCTTTCGCTAAATCAATCAGCATTGAGCAATTTTGTCTTCTGGAACTATGTAATAATAAATGGGTTCTAGTTTGAATGGTGTGGAGTTTGTAGAATGCCAGTGTATGAACTGTATTTTATAACTCATTTTTTTTTAATATTAGGACTATTTGCTCTTAGGAATATTTTATACTTGAATTCTGAATTTACCTTAGAGAACATATTGTAAATAGTAATGTTATTGTAAATATTCGTGCGTTTTTGTCATGAGCACCTGGCTCGGTATATTGGGCAACCACTCCCTATTTATAAAATATTTAACACAGTACGCGCATTCTCATTGGTCGATAGGTGTGTTTAGACGCCACCTTTAAGTTTTGAAGCAGCAAGTTTTTTTTATCTCGTGAAGTCAGGACACCGTTAAGGTAAACCTTTCTTCGTATCATCCGTTCCTTCTTGTTTGTTATTTTGGTTAGCTATTATTTTCTATTACTAATTTTTCTATTTTTCCGGTTTATATGTAGTACCGTACGAGTGCAAAGTTAATAAAGGTTTTGGTACACGACTACGCCTAACTTCGGTTACAAGCACTTTGCATGCCTCGATGTTAGTGAGCTAGACGACTTCGTCGAGGGAGCTCAGGCGAAGACAACAAAATATTAAGCAACAAAATACACAGTTAATGTTTTTTAAGGTAATTTTTGCATTTAATTACTATAATAAAATTCTCAAAACCACATTCTGTTTTTAAAAAAGATATGCAATAAAATCAAACGCCAACTAAATGCTACCTGAGTCTGCGAATGCGAAATCTGTTCAAATCAAATTCTGCACGGCCGATCGGTTGCCGTGTTTTGGCTGTCAAATGTTCAAAAAAATTACCATTAAAACTTGGAAGAATGTACCAGACAGCTCACCAGAATGATGGATTTAATGCCTTTCGACTTGACTGCATAAACTCAACCCTGCCTGCTTGTGCTATGATTCCAAACCAGCAAAACTTTACAAGGCACGATGAGCGATTCAACTTCTCAACCGTCTTCTCGGGCTGCCGAATCGGGCAAGTTCGCGTTACTTTCAAGAGCGTTACTTTCACCACATCGCCCAGAATGCTATTGTCTTTCGCGACATGTACTTGCAGTGCCCAGTTTTCTCGATGCGCGGAATAATAATTGCATTTATTATTCAACAAATTGTAACACTATCCAAATATGGTCATGATGCTCTCGATATCTGTCATCCGTAGGTGACGGATATCCGGCGATATACGTAGCTTCGTACGTGGGAAGAAAAAGTGAAGTGAAAAAATGTTGACAGAAAGGTTTAAAAATGTTACGAGCTTGGAAATCAATTTTGTTATCAATTTGTTGAATAATAAAACAATTATCCTGCTCAATCTTGCGGAATATCGTCTGATTTTAGCCGACTCGGCCTACGACCTCGTCGGCTAAGTATCAGACGATATTCCGCGCGATTTCGCAGGATAATTGTTAAAGATAAAGCTTTCGGCTTTCCGACTGCTCTCGCCAATGAATCGGCGGCTGTCGGCAGTGTAATAAAGTTAACAAAAGCCCTCTAACTTAAAGGCAGCCCACGCTCTTCACAAAGACTTTTCTCAACAACGTTGATCGAGGACTTAAAGGACAACGCAGGTCTTTTCTATTCGTACGACGCTGGGGAAAATAAAAGTAAATGAAATTTCTGCTTGAATGCGCCTTACGCCTTAGCGAGCATTGTTTTCCATTGTTTGTGTGAGATAATTATTCAAAACTGGATTCGTTTTAGGTCTCGTGGGGATTCGGTTAAAACATTATGGAGCGCCGTTTGGTGTTTGCGAAACAGCTTCTACAAACCATCGTTTTGATACTACTTCCATGCATCGTATCAATTCCAAACTTCGCACATCCCTAGCTTACATTTAAGCCTTAAATTCCCCTGGTAAACCTAAGCTCTGGACTCGCTCATTGACGAGCAAAACCGAGGTGAATTTTTATAAGGTGCTTTTCCCATACAAAAACAAGTGAAATAAGCGAATTTTAGAAGCCGAATTGATACTAATTTTCCGTTACCAAATGATGTTCAAAGGGTCTTGATTGATTACTAGACACCTCTTCTCAAAAAGCCGGGGTAAACCTAACCGCAACAACGGTTTGAGTTTTCGTAATGGAGTGAAATGTATACCATGTTTCACAATTTTCCACCATTTTCTTTGTATTTTGGTTCCTTTGTCTGGCGACCGCTTTTCAAATTTCGCGCTGAGTCGTATAAAAAATCCCGGATGTGTCGCGGAATTCTGGGCGATCTTGAAGTTCTTTCCTTACAGAGTCGTAAATCGTTTGAACATTTCTTCTGTTTTCGCCGAACTTTAGGCATTTCTCCCAAAGTTTTAGAACGATTCAAAGCTTAAATCGCTTTCATTTACACGGCGCTCGCTTGCTCGCTGGCGATTTTGCCACAAATTTTGACTTTTGTAACGCGAAATTTCATTGGTTCGTGCGTTATCAGATGCGCGTTTTGATTGGTTAGTAGGAAAGATGATTGTCTACAGCGTGTATTGAGAAAATAGTTTTGAATCAAGAAGTTAATAAACAAACTTTCCCTTCATTTGTCGAATTAATATTGAGAAATATTTTATAAAAGCAATAGCAAACTTTTCTTCTGTGTTTGCATAGCCTGATATAAACACTCGAGGGGTTGGGAGGATTCTCGACAGTCATGCAACCCTTTTCCGATATTCTGATTGGTTGTATAGATATCCACGTCTAAACTTGGAGAAGCTAAAAAAACAAGGCATGCGTTGCGTAAATGGTCGCCATGGCATAAAAATATGTTAAATATCTAAACTTCCCGACACACACTTTCGTTTGCCATTATCCCTGGAATGTTCTGATGAAATTTCACTCAGAAATTACATCAAATCTGCATACGCTATAAATTCGTTCAAAGTGAATGTTATCCTCTTATAATCAAATGCCAGAGTCTAGCTCGAAAAGGTTTGTAAACAACTTGCGCCACGCACACTCACCTTATGAAACCGAAAATCAATGGAACAACACGTCCTATCGTCAATGCTAATAGAGTTTTCCGATTTAGCGGAAGTTCGCGGAAGTTCGAGCCCTTGTGAAATCATTTCCGTGAAACTTCCGCTAAATCGGAAAACCCTAATGGATAAGGATTTCCCGGGAAAAGCAACACATTGCAACACTTCTTCTATCTCGTTATCGCATTGAAGAGAAAGACACTAAAACGGGCAAAGACACCTGAGGCAAAAACAAAACAAAACAAAAAAACTAATGCGCGACATAAACAGCACCAAATACTGCATAAAATACGAGCTCTAAGTTGAGCGTGTGGTGCGAAAATTTCCCCTGGCGGTCTCGTCCATTAAACGTAAGATAAAGTAACTGACTTAAATTTTGTCAAAAAAAAAAAAAAGGTTTTAGTAAGTGTTAAATTTGCGGCTTTCGTTCCAACAACATTTTCTATAAAAACTTTTAAATTCTAAAAACCTTCAAGCCAACGTGCAAAGTTACATTTAGACACCAATGATGGGGGCTTCTCCAAAATGGCGGCCGAAAGTTAAAAATAAAAAAAGTTTACCACCACTAGAAAAAACGTCTTTCCTTTAGTAACCCTGCAAAGTTTCAGTGTAATATCAGCTGAGAAAATGTAAGTTGAAAATTGAAAAAATTTACAGATGTTTGTATGACTTGGGGTATGCATTTTCCAATTTCGTACCACAACTATTTTGAAGATTGACACGGTGAATGAGAAAGAAACGTACGTAAAATAGATGCATTTGTTTCCCGGATTTAACCGATATAGAACCTCTAAGGTCAGGCGCCTAAAGTTTTAAAATTTAGTTTTAAAACTGAATTTCTGATAAATTGCGGGGTAGATATAGAACTCAAGAATAACAAATTGTAACAAATTGAGTTCATTCCGATTGATACCACAGTTTGAATTACAGCAAGCTCATAGAATTAACCAATCACTGAGTGACTTTGACCTAAGGCAATTCAATATGGCCTACGATTTTGGCGCGATCAAGGAATACTGCAGGTCAAAATTCAATTATCCTCGAGATGGGTTTTTGGTGTAGAAACCACTCAAAAGTTATCACAAGTAATTGCAAATATAATAAAAGAAGTTTGTCCACTTCTTGGGCTGCACGTGACGCCATCATTTTCCGAAAAATCCAAAACTAAAGAGCCACCAAAGTTATTATCTTCATCGGGCATGAGAGGGGGTAAATGTACATCTGTGAACATCTGTTCAGCTCAAGAACATGTTTCGTCTAAAAAAACACATTTTAAATTTCAGAGTTATGGCGGTGCGTGACGTAGAGCTATGAACGTGTTTGTCGCATGGGTGTCTGGAAAACCCGAATAGCGAATAGCGAATAGTCGCGAATAGCGAACAGCGAAGAGCGAATAGTGGCGATTAGTGGCGATTAGTGGCGAATAGTGGCGAATAGTGGCGAATAGTGGCGAATAGTGGCGAATAGTGGCGAATAGTGGCGAATAGTGGCGAATAGTGGCGAATAGTGGCGAATAGTGGCGAATAGTGGCGAATAGTGGCGAATAGTACAGTGGCGAATAGTGGCGAATAGTGGCATAAGGGTGGAGAGGGGGATATAGTGACGAAATGACGAAAATTTGGTACCCAGTACTTCTTGGTCAACCGCGCAGCAACGTGGGATTGGGATTTTCCCGCTAAAAATCAGTAAATATGTCGGCGAAGGACAGCTTGAGCCCTGAGAAGAAAAGGTAATAAATGGATTATGCACTGAAATCCTGTTGCTATTTGGATACTTAACTAACGCAAGGGTTATCAGGGTAGCTCATTTGTCTTTTTAATCACAGACCACTAGCCTCACATTTTGATTTTATTCCTTTTTACAGAACGTGTCTCGCCGGATCGGACAGCACAGATGAGGATGATGAAATGTGAGTATCTAAAATTTATGTTCGGGCTCCACTGTGCGAGGACATGATCATGAGCTGGATGTGTTAATGAAAGTGATTTATATTTTTACATTTTGACTTTTGTTCTCCCTTAGAGTGTTTGTAAAAGCATGCACGAAACTCTCTTACAACGACAGTTGAGCATATTATTTGCTTTGATCACGAGATTGTTCAGCATAACGCGGTGAATTTTGTAGAGGCCATTCAATTATGCTTTTAGGGGTAGAACACTTAAAACTAAACTTTAGATTTTAGTTAATACTTTCGAAATTTGTGTTCAATAATATTTCTTTTCTGGTGTTGACTTTTTGGGGGGATCGTGTGTTTTCCCATAGCTTAAGATTTAAGATTCATGATAAATTAAATTAAATCATTGGAACTTTGATATTACTGATAGTAAATTGAGAATGTTTTTAAGATGCGATGTGGATGAGGAGTTGCAAGGGAGGATGAAGTCACCAGAATCCCTTCTACCCCTCTCCCACCACCACCACCCATAAATTACAAGCCTGGATAATGGATATAGCTTCGCGAAATTTAGGTAGAAACTAGAAGAAATGCTTATAAGTGAATTTTTTTTCGAGGAGATGCTGCACAAAATCATCTGGTGCATTTGTTCATTCCCCTCCCCTCCAAGAGATAGGCTCGGCTATGTATGTAAGGCCACGACAGAGGGGAATAATTTAAGGAGCCATGATTTTTCAACCCAAACCCGCCTCTTGGTTGTTGCAGCTTTAACAATTTCAATGAGTAATTATATTAAACAATTAGCACATGAGCTCGAGATTTCTATCGCGCGATGGACACGCGAGTCAACTATCACGCTAGAAATCAAGAGCGAATAGTGTAATTCGTATACTATAAATCTACTAGTCCTTCAAACTTTATCAGAATCCTCATCACAGACATTTCAAAACGCAAAGATGCGGCAGCCAGTTTGTTTACAAACGTACACTGCTACGCTACTCACTATCTACAACAGAATAGATAGTGATTGGAGAAGCTAATCAGCGAACGTCATTCGTGATAAAACGCTGATAGATTTATACTAAAAAGCTAGGAGTAGTGTAAACGACTTATTATAGGTGAACCATTGCTAATGATTCAGTTCAGTTTTATTGCCTCATTTGTGAAAGTTTCCAACCGTCTCATTATTTTTCCCATGATGTGCTTTGCTTTCAGCGAGTCTCTTTTCTAAGACGACCCTCGATAGAAGGTAATACCCATTTTCAAAACAGGCTGCGTGATAACACGGTATTATTTTATTGGCGTTCGCAACTACACAACTCACAAAATACCCCATTCCATATTTTATTAAGTCGCCCCATGGAAACAGAAAAGATCATACTTCAGAACAGCATCCAGCGCGACATGTCAGAGAGATCAAAGCTCCAGAAACCAAAGAAAGTAGAACACGACATGTGGAAAGAACAAGGAGGTATGGCTTGGGTAGAAAACACAAGTGAAGTTCCAAGAAATAGACAGCAGATCTATGACATTAAACGTCGCAATGTTGCAGCCTCCCACTGTTCAGTAGATGGCGTAACATCTGGAAGTGAGGTGTATGACATCATTGCCATTTTCAACGAACACCAGCGACGAAAAGACAAGGGTTTTATCAGGGATTACAAGTTGGCTCCATTTGGTGTTGTTCTCGCTTCGGAGAAACAACTGCATGACACTGTTCGATTCTGCACGAACCCTGACCGAATTAGCATACTTGGAATAGATTTCGCTTTCAATATTGGTAAGTTCGATGTGACCCACCCAACGGACAAGTATCCTCTTCTGGAAACGAGGAAAGCGGACGACACTGGAAACTGCACGTCACATTTGTTCATTGGTCCAGCACTGATCCATGCAAAGAAAGATGAATACACCTACCAATATTTTTTCTCAACCCTGGTAGCTTTGGAAGAGCAAGTGAGGAATGTACTTTGCTTTGGTACAGCCGGAGAACAGGCACTCATCAACGCAGCTACGAAGAACTTTGAGTATGCAACTGGATTGCGTTGTTTCCTGCATGCCATAGACAACATAAAACGTTACCTTCGGGGAAATGGTTTGCAGGCTATTGAGAAAGATGTCATAGCTGATGTCTCTGGGAAGCGCGAAGGACCAAGTTATCAGATGGGCTTGGCTGATTCCACAGATGATGAAGACTAATATTTAGGTCGAGAAATTTATCATGGTGAAGCCCGTGAGCAAATAGATTTTGGTATGGTGATGCAGACTGTGGAAGGCGTTTGCAGCGCTCTGGGAAAGCATCACAGGAAGACAACCTCAAATCAAAACGAATCGTGGATGGTTTCTTTGTACCAATCAGAGTGACACAAAGGACTGGTAACCAGACACGAGGGACGGATAACCAATCAGTCTTGCATTGGAAAACGCCTGGCAAGCTACTTAAAAAATAGAAGACGTGAGAATAAGTTAGCCCCCCACAGTGATGTCATTAAATTGATATAAACAAAATAAAGAGTCTGAGTCTTTATACCGTTTATTGAATAACTCCGAAGGGAGAATTGATTACAATTTTAAATCTTGAAGTTTTTACCGTCGGTATTCCGACGGTGAGTGTTGGGTCTCATTGAGTCTCTCAGACTCTTGGTCCCAGACCCTCATATGCATGATATTCTTGTCTGGTTTTCTTTGTTTTGGGTCACGAAGTCTTTGCCTGATGCGTCCCTTATTCTTGGCATAATAACTTCTCCAGCATTTGTTTAACCGTTCCCTGTTGTTTTTACGGTATTGTCTTCGGTAATTTCTGATGTGCTCCTTATTCTGTAGGCAATGGGCTCTCCGGCTGTTGACGAGTCGTTCCTTGTTAATTTCACTACATCTTTTACGTGTTTTGAACATCGCGACGTTCTTTGTTCGACATCGTTTTTGCCGAGCCAGGATTCGCTATCTGTTCTCTGCATATAACATCTTTTATGGTAGGCACTCCTACAAATGACCTTCTTGTCATTTTCCGGTATATGACTGAAGCAATTCATCTCAGTTGTGTGGCATCTTACAACTAATTCGTAAAACTCTAGACCCACACACTCTTATAAGAGGCACATGACTAATTAAGTGTTTCACTCAAGATATTATTCTCTTCTGCTTATACTTCTTCTTCTTTGTTATCATGCGACTCATCGGGGAGTAGTTTCTTTTGTTTGATTCTGTTTATCGGGAATTTCCGTTTTGCTACTACTGACTCGGATGCCTCGGCAAAATCTTTGTTGTCTTCCTCAATAAAGTGTCGAAGAGTTTTCATGACTTTACAGTGTATCGCGTCGTATTTGATATGATGAGTCCATTTTAGACGCTCTAGCCTTCTTCTACTTACAGGTAATAGGGTATTAAAAGCGGCATTCTCGGCATAGTCTTGGGCTTTTCCCCTATCCAGGGACCGTTGGACTTCTTCCATGTAGGGCTCTTTAAGATCTTCCCCGACTTTTTGAGGTAACGAACTCCACGGATCTCGTTTATCATCGTCGTCCGCTTCTTCTTCCTCTTCGAAGCTGCTAGATTCCTCTTCTTTCTCCTCTTCAGGCTCCTCTTCCTCATCCTCCTCCTCCACTTCCTCTTCTTTGTTTTCATTGCTGTTTTCTTCCACGTGCACGGGACCAAAAACATCTGTTTTAGTCTACCTTTCACTTAAGACAGCTTGCTTCAAATGAGCCTAGTCGATTGAATTACTTTTTAATATCCTATTTTCTGGTCAGTGATCCTTATCTCTCTCTTTCTTTGGTAGCAGCGTGGGAATCTTTATGCGTCAATAGGTGACACACGTATTCTGTCATCACTGGCGGGATGTAAATCCAGAACCATGTACCCGAATGGTCGCTCAATCACTTTTTGATACATGTCCATCACATCTTGGCAGTAATTGGGAAAGGCTTGAAGCAGTAAATTCCTGGTGCCGAACTGATCTCTTGGATGCTTGAAGGCTATGATGTAGTGGGCGTTCCTGGAAATAATCTTGGCGTATTTCCACGGTGGAAACATGTCTTGGCACAAGTGCAATACCGTGATATTTTGGTGATGTGAATGCTTGGTGAAGAGATCCAATAACTCTTTATCTTCACATGCCTCTGTCATCAGATCATTTAACACGAGTAAACCCCTTTCGGAAACCATGACTTTAGATGGTGTGACTCAGGAATCCCTTCGTGAAATTGTACACCCGCGTCTTTCTTGGCTTGGACTCCATCTTGCCACACCCCGTAGATATAATAGGGAACTTAAGCACCGACGTTTAAGAGGCGACGGCGACGTCTATAGCCGAGGGAAGCCTGGTGTAGAGGCCGCCGTCGATACAATCGAGTCAAGAAGGTTAACCAAAAGAGGTTTTCACGACGGCAACGTCTTCGAAACTTTCATCAAAACCGTCTAAGAAATCGCTGCTACTACAATTCTTTGGAAAAGAAAAAAATAGAGACACGGAATTCTTAGTCTGGGAGGAGATCAATTAATCCCAGAAATTCAGCACATTATTTTTTAAGACGAAATCCGATAGAAGATGGAGCAATTTCAGGTTTTAGTGGACAAAAATCTGTACCAGAGTAATTTTAAATATTTTACAGTCATTTTTACATTCTTTTAAAGCTAAATACATAAATAATTGCCCGAAATAACTCCGAAAAATAATTTCCCACGGGAACGAGAGAAAATAGATTTCAAAGTTCAGTGATTTTGTGGAAACACAGGCAAAATTCCATCATCAATTTCATTTCACCAAAACTTTTAAGCGTTTCATACGAACTTCAACATTCGTTTTCGACGTTTGGTGTTGCTAGAAATGAATTGTTTTGAGCCCTACAGAAGTTTGCAATACAATGTAAATAATCTTGGTACAAGATTTTTGTCCACTTGTTACTCCAACGTCTGGCGGATTCCGTCTTAAAACGTCTACAACGCAGAATGTTCAGCAGAGGTCTGGGATGGACAAGCTAATGTTCATCCTCTCCTGGATTGAAGACTGCAGGTACCACGGTCTAAACTACCTTTCGTGGACGAAACAAGTCACTGGTAATCATTACAATGTCAAAAAGTAAATAACCATCGATACTCAAAATGTTATTTGAACAATCATAACTGAGACCACGATCACCGATTTTCGGGTTATCATGAAGCGTAAGAGCTGTTGATAAGCTGGAAGTACAATTCATGCAAGCAAACACTATAAATTAGATAATAAACAACACGCTTTCAGCACTTACTGTTGTTTCTTTCAAGCAATCTCCATGGTATGGTCAAAAAGTCTCGAAAAATAAGAAATATTCAACTAACCGCTAAAACAACGTCCAAAATGATAAAATAGTACCTTAAGCATCGGATACGGGCAAAATATCAGTGCAGAATGACATAAAAACACGAAAATAGCAACGCAAACCTCACGTTTTACAGGCAACGTCAAAATAGGCAAAGCAAAGTCGGCGCCGAGTGGCGACGGCTGACCATGTCGGCGGGAAACGTGAAACGGAAGTCAAATTTACATCCGGTTGCCGTCGCCGTCTGAAAAACGTCTGTTGCTTAAGTTCCCTAATGAATCGTGGGCGGAGGGCTCACAAACAATTCTTCCAAGTGATCCAAGAGTAACGATTCGGTAAAACAAGTCTTGCCACAGCCAGAGGGGCCCACAATCAAAATACGGGAGGGTGTTTGAACCGAAACGCTTCTCCCACTTCTATTCCATTTGCAATCTCATGGTTCTTTTCTGTGGGAAATGTGATCTCTCGCCCCTACTCTCGTTTTTTTAGACATCCACTACTCAGACAACAGTGTTTCTCATGACGAATTCTATTGTCTGCACGTGTGAAGAGTCTCTGGCAATAACGACACAAAACGGACATGTTTGAAACTTTGACTCCTTTCTTCAAATGACTTAAGTTAGTTGAAGCATTACGTGTTATTCTTGGTCAAGAAAATAATAGTGGAAAAAAAAACGTTAAAGATAACGAGGAGGGGGAGGAGGAGGAGGAGGAGTGTGTTACCCATTTTGAGTAACAGAAGAAATTGCTCATTTTGAATAACTGTATAAGACGAGGAGGGGGAGGACAAGGAGGACGAGGAGGAGGAGGAGGAAGAAATGTGTTACTCGTTCTGAGAAAGAGAAGAAAAAGAGATATTGGATCTATTCACCAAATATTCAAATCACCAAAATATCACCGACAACTTTTAATGGAACCTGACTTTTACAATATTATTATTACACTTACTTACACCTTATTGGTTACGATGTTTCATAGACTTCGTCTTCCACACAACAGTTTTTACAACTTACAGAACTAGAACACTCTTTGTCAGGCCGCCACTTAAACGCCTCTACTTCTGTTGAATTGCAAACCGCGTCACGCATTTCCCTTTTACATTTGGTACACAAGAAGTGATGGGGAAGGCTAAGAGCATTAAAGAAAAACCGATCTTTCCATAAATCTCGCTGGTACTTTTTTTCGGCGAGTAATCGTGCAACGTTCAGACAAATTTAAGCTCTCTATAGTCACCGTCCTGACAGGTAAACTTAGTTCTTTGTTCTTCTTCTATCAAGCTATTTTGAATCAGACTGGTGGACAACTTTGCTCCAAAGATAAGAGGTTCCAATGCATTCTTCATGGCTTGTTTATCACGCCAGGTGAGTTCCTCGTACGAAAACTGAAAGGTATGGTTTGAACCAGAGACCCAGTCGCGTCAGGGGTCGAATCTGAATAGACGTGTCCGCTGTAAAACCAAACCCTATACCATTGTTTGCTGAACACGGATGTGGAAAAGTTTTTGTCCATTATTACATGAAAACCGCCCCAGTCTGGTCTCATCCGAAGGACTGTGTTTTCATGTAATACCTGATTATAATCACTGATCAGATCTTGGAACCTTTCATCAACAATGAAGACATCTCTACATGTAGGCCATTTTCTAAACGGTTCTACTTCCACATTAACATCTACCAGACTGAATAAGGACTCTGCCACCTTATTGGTGTTTGTGTAGATCGTCATGGTAAGTTCGTAGTGTTATTCCTTCGCTTCTCCAAAAAGACAGTCAACGCCTCAAGTTCTATATATCTACTTTCAACCAATCGTCTTTGATGTAAAGCGTCCTTTTAAAAACCAATCAGTTCTAAGCTTAGACGTGGGTCTATTTTTTAGCCAATGATAAGTCAGTAGAAGCTCCCTCTCTTAAACTTGTCTAGTTTACATTATCCAATCAACAGAGTTTAACAACTTTTAATGAAACCTGACTTTTACAATATTATATTATTACATGTACTTACACTTGATTGGTTACAATGTTTCTCTTTCCATAAATCTTTCCAATATGTGAGCCCTAGCGTGACTTGTTCTAAGTTTAGACACAGTTTTTCATACTTCCCTCCAGACAGATAAACACACTTTATTGTTTTAAAAGTAGAACTTATTTTGAATTTCGTGAATTACATACGGCGGTTCCCTGGACATTGCATTTCTATCGGGTCAACGTTCATAACTTCTTCAGTGTTATCATCTTTGTGGATTTCCAAACTACTCAAATCGTTGGTTTTAAGACCACATTTCATATCTTCATCATAATTTTCGAGTTCCAAAGAAGTGAGATATAGACTGATCCAAGACAACTTGGGCAACTCTGTCAGATAACTTTCCCATGTCTGGCCAAGTCAACCCTAGAGTGCTGCAAACGCTTTCCACGATCTGCATCACCATAGTAAGACCTCTTTGCTCACGGGCTTCATCATGATAATAGAACCACGCGTCTTCAATATCTAACATCAGGCAAGAGTGCTGTTTTTGATTGGGATGTTGAATAGCGCAGCCATGGCATCGATTTACTTTTTCCTCATGAACGAGCTTGTCACAATACGCGGCACAGGTAAGTTGGAACAGATGACCAATAATGATGGCCACCTTCTTGCGTCGGATTTGTTCAACTTCGTCGACAGTTAACATAGGTTCAAATGTGGATTCGACTTACACGTTTGCAAGCTATCCGCTCAAAATATATTATTTACTGGAGTTTGTGACAGGAATAAAATGCTAAACGGCGAGCGCGCTTTTATTTTGAAAACATGATAGATTTTCATGAGCCAATCAGGGTTAAAGGAGCTTGGGCAAGTCTGGGCAGGTCTATTGTTTTTTATTGTTCTAGATTGACACTCATTAGTATACCTATACCGAATTAGGATGCAGGAAACCCAATTTGTTAGAGTGCGGAAGTCCACATTAGTATGCAGGAAGGCACTTCATTAGTATACAGGAGGGCAGGGAAGGGAAGGGGAAGGTACGGGAAGGCAGCAACGGGGCTTATCTTTTACCCGCTTATTACTACGTTTGAAATCGCAATTATATTACTTAAACGTTAGAAATTGTAATCTTTTAATCAACTAGCAATAAAATGTGTTTAACAGTAAAAACGGTGTATTTGTGTTACTGCGCATGCGTGATGTTCTGTTTTAAGGCAAGGGACGTCCCACGTGGGTGCGGAGTCAATTCATAACCCTTACATCACCTATCGACCACTTAGAAGATATTGCGCGTGCGTCCCGTCCCCCCCTTTCGACACAAGGGGGCAGAGTACCTTGTCCCACATGGGTGTGGGTTCCACTCCATGTTCCGTATATAAGGACCTACTTACTTATATTGCTAGTAATTCGTTTCGTGGGTTTTCCAATTTAATTGGAAAGCACACGTTGCTGAATTTTGAATCACGTGGTCTCTGGGGTAGCGTCACCTCAAGTGACGTCATGGCTTAGGGTTCATATGCTAATTAGCTAGGGTTATGGCTCCATTAAAGGTTTGAGAGCTAGGGTTCATTTGGATAAAAAAATGGATAAAATCGGCCCAAATCGAGCGGACACCAATACTTGTATGGGCAAGCAACCCTATTGCCCATTAATTATACTTTAATAAACCATTTATCATTTTAGGGAAATTATTCTAAAAGGTGCCCAGACAGTCTACTCACGGTTCATGGCCTTATTGCTCGGATTAAATTGAACCTTCAAATTGCCAAAGAAAAAAAAAAGCTTTCCCAACATTTTGTTAAATAGAGAAACCTGGTTAAAGTACTGACTTAGGAAGAGATGGTGGTGGAATGGCTACAAGAATATAAATAGGTAAACAAACAAGTATGTTTCTGATTATGTCTCTAAACAGCTTCCAATGTGTCCTTTTGTATTGCGTCTACCGATAAATTCCTTAATTTTAATATTTTTTTGTTTTTTCAAATAATACTCTCAACTTAATGTAGTGTGGTGTAAGTATAGTAAATGTAACTTAGTAGTTTATTGTATTTAACGCGCTGTTGTAAGTATAGTAGTGCAAGTAACAAAAAATAAAAATACAAAAACACAAAATTATTAAGTTACCGAAAGCTAAGTGAGCTGCCTTTTTTGAAAATAAGTTATGCGACACGCCACGTGCAAAATTCTTCATAGGATGTTTAGACAGTTGAAGATTCCTCTGTGCCAACTAAGCAGGCTGAAAACTGTGCGGAAACATATTCGTGGGATCTCTGAGATCGAATCAATTTTGTCCTTTTCAGTTTCGTTCACAAAACAAACCTTTTTCCCGATAATAGCGAAGCGCTAGTGGCGTCATGACTCAGACAAGACTCAGAGAAACAAGCTGGAATGGTGGATGCTTTTGAAGATTTCTTTAAGGGCAAAAGCCGGTGTTCCTAAAACACTTGTGAAACAAAAATTTCACTTACATTCCCTGTATTTCCCTCAGAACAAGCTTACGTCGACTGAGTCTCGCGGGGAATACAGTGATTTGCATTCTATTTTTAGACTTCGCGCGCTTCGCTATTGCAACCTTCTTCCAGCAGCTACGCGGTTGTGTATAATTATTGTGACGTAATTAGTATAACTAGTATAACTTGCCGGCGTATAACTCTTCAGAAACAGACAGGATCTTCAATATGGACAAAACCCATCCCAGTCATGCAAAGTGTTCCTTTTTGGATGTAAACCTGGAACAAACGAAAAATACCTTTATCGCAAGTATTCTAACAAGTATTCTCAACGCAGTGTTTTCTTTGTTAACAGTTTCTGGAAATTATATCATTTTACGTGCCATCTGGAAAACGCAAGAGCTTCACTCGCCATCTTTTATTCTATTATTTTGCCTCGCAGCCGCGGATCTTCTCGTCGGATTAATTTGTCAGCCATTTTTCGTGGCGTATCAGATTGCGGAACTTACAGATAATTTTAGCGCCTATTGTATTTTAAGAATGATTCAGAACATATCTGGTTGGATAACCACTGGTGTTTCGTTCGGAACATTAAGCGGAGTCTCAATTGATCGACTTCTCGCTTTAACCCTACATCTACGATACAATACCATTGTCACTGTTCAAAGAATAGTGCGAGCTGTTTGTGTGTTCTGGATTTTATCTATAGCAGTTGTCATGGTAAGATTTTGGATACGCCCGTGGATTATTTTTCCTTTTGCAGTTGTCGTCGCAAGTTTTGTTGTTACAACCCTGAGTACCTTAAAAATATTTCAAATCATTCGCAGGCATCAGCGCCAGATAACACAGCAACAACAGAGTGTTCAAAGCAGCACGACAAACGCGATGATCAAATGTAGAAAATCTGCCGTTACGGTACTTTATGTTTACGGTTTGTTCGTGATATTATATCTTCCGTTTTGTACGACGATGTTTGTGGAAGCAGTAACTGGATATACGTTAACAGTGAAAATCGCCTATGACTACGTGACAACTGCCGTTTTCATTAATTCGTTCTTGAATCCAATTGTGTACTGCTGGAGAATCGGCGAGATACGACGAGCTGTTAAGAATTTGCTCAGGAAAAACTAAAAAAAAAAGAACAAAAAAAGAACCTAAAGACATCTGATATCTGATCCTTGGCAATAATTCATTTTGCGCATTGATGTTAAAATTGAAGCTTCAACAAGGCGCATAAAGAAAATATTAAAGGAGCTGTAGTTAATGCTGTTTGAACAGTATAAGAGCAGATGTATGCATGCTAGCTTAGCAAAGCACGTATACTATGACAGACGCCAAGATTTTAAAAAGGTATGCAAACTTTACGCACAATACTTGTCGTTTTGTAATTTGCAGGTGGCATATCAATTCATTTGATGGGGGTTTAGCAATTTTTGATGGAAAGTTGTGATAGGCGAGTGAAGCTCTTGCGTTTTCCAGATGGCACGTAAAATGATATAATTTCCAGAAACTGTTAACAAAGAAAACACTGCGTTGAGAATACTTGTTAGAATACTTGCGATAAAGGTATTTTTCGTTTGTTCCAGGTTTACATCCAAAAAGGAACACTTTGCATGACTGGGATGGGTTTTGTCCATATTGAAGATCCTGTCTGTTTCTGAAGAGTTATACGCCGGCAAGTTATACTAGTTATACTAATTACGTCACAATAATTATACACAACCGCGTAGCTGCTGGAAGAAGGTTGCAATAGCGAAGCGCGCGAAGTCTAAAAATAGAATGCAAATCACTGTATTCCCCGCGAGACTCAGTCGACGTAAGCTTGTTCTGAGGGAAATACAGGGAATGTAAGTGAAATTTTTGTTTCACAAGTGTTTTAGGAACACCGGCTTTTGCCCTTAAAGAAATCTTCAAAAGCATCCACCATTCCAGCTTGTTTCTCTGAGTCTTGTCTGAGTCATGACGCCACTAGCGCTTCGCTATTATCGGGAAAAAGGTTTGTTTTGTGAACGAAACTGAAAAGGACAAAATTGATTCGATCTCAGAGATCCCACGAATATGTTTCCGCACAGTTTTCAGCCTGCTTAGTTGGCACAGAGGAATCTTCAACTGTCTAAACATCCTATGAAGAATTTTGCACGTGGCGTGTCGCATAACTTATTTTCAAAAAAGGCAGCTCACTTAGCTTTCGGTAACTTAATAATTTTGTGTTTTTGTATTTTTATTTTTTGTTACTTGCACTACTATACTTACAACAGCGCGTTAAATACAATAAACTACTAAGTTACATTTACTATACTTACACCACACTACATTAAGTTGAGAGTATTATTTGAAAAAACAAAAAAATATTAAAATTAAGGAATTTATCGGTAGACGCAATACAAAAGGACACATTGGAAGCTGTTTAGAGACATAATCAGAAACATACTTGTTTGTTTACCTATTTATATTCTTGTAGCCATTCCACCACCATCTCTTCCTAAGTCAGTACTTTAACCAGGTTTCTCTATTTAACAAAATGTTGGGAAAGCTTTTTTTTTTCTTTGGCAATTTGAAGGTTCAATTTAATCCGAGCAATAAGGCCATGAACCGTGAGTAGACTGTCTGGGCACCTTTTAGAATAATTTCCCTAAAATGATAAATGGTTTATTAAAGTATAATTAATGGGCAATAGGGTTGCTTGCCCATACAAGTATTGGTGTCCGCTCGATTTGGGCCGATTTTATCCATTTTTTTATCCAAATGAACCCTAGCTCTCAAACCTTTAATGGAGCCATAACCCTAGCTAATTAGCATATGAACCCTAAGCCATGACGTCACTTGAGGTGACGCTACCCCAGAGACCACGTGATTCAAAATTCAGCAACGTGTGCTTTCCAATTAAATTGGAAAACCCACGAAACGAATTACTAGCAATATAAGTAAGTAGGTCCTTATATACGGAACATGGAGTGGAACCCACACCCATGTGGGACAAGGTACTCTGCCCCCTTGTGTCGAAAGGGGGGGACGGGACGCACGCGCAATATCTTCTAAGTGGTCGATAGGTGATGTAAGGGTTATGAATTGACTCCGCACCCACGTGGGACGTCCCTTGCCTTAAAACAGAACATCACGCATGCGCAGTAACACAAATACACCGTTTTTACTGTTAAACACATTTTATTGCTAGTTGATTAAAAGATTACAATTTCTAACGTTTAAGTAATATAATTGCGATTTCAAACGTAGTAATAAGCGGGTAAAAGATAAGCCCCGTTGCTGCCTTCCCGTACCTTCCCCTTCCCTTCCCTGCCCTCCTGTATACTAATGAAGTGCCTTCCTGCATACTAATGTGGACTTCCGCACTCTAACAAATTGGGTTTCCTGCATCCTAATTCGGTATAGGTATACTAATGAGTGTCAATCTAGAACAATAAAAAACAATAGACCTGCCCAGACTTGCCCAAGCTCCTTTAACCCTGATTGGCTCATGAAAATCTATCATGTTTTCAAAATAAAAGCGCGCTCGCCGTTTAGCATTTTATTCCTGTCACAAACTCCAGTAAATAATATATTTTGAGCGGATAGCTTGCAAACGTGTAAGTCGAATCCACATTTGAACCTATGTTAACTGTCGACGAAGTTGAACAAATCCGACGCAAGAAGGTGGCCATCATTATTGGTCATCTGTTCCAACTTACCTGTGCCGCGTATTGTGACAAGCTCGTTCATGAGGAAAAAGTAAATCGATGCCATGGCTGCGCTATTCAACATCCCAATCAAAAACAGCACTCTTGCCTGATGTTAGATATTGAAGACGCGTGGTTCTATTATCATGATGAAGCCCGTGAGCAAAGAGGTCTTACTATGGTGATGCAGATCGTGGAAAGCGTTTGCAGCACTCTAGGGTTGACTTGGCCAGACATGGGAAAGTTATCTGACAGAGTTGCCCAAGTTGTCTTGGATCAGTCTATATCTCACTTCTTTGGAACTCGAAAATTATGATGAAGATATGAAATGTGGTCTTAAAACCAACGATTTGAGTAGTTTGGAAATCCACAAAGATGATAACACTGAAGAAGTTATGAACGTTGACCCGATAGAAATGCAATGTCCAGGGAACCGCCGTATGTAATTCACGAAATTCAAAATAAGTTCTACTTTTAAAACAATAAAGTGTGTTTATCTGTCTGGAGGGAAGTATGAAAAACTGTGTCTAAACTTAGAACAAGTCACGCTAGGGCTCACATATTGGAAAGATTTATGGAAAGAGAAACATTGTAACCAATCAAGTGTAAGTACATGTAATAATATAATATTGTAAAAGTCAGGTTTCATTAAAAGTTGTTAAACTCTGTTGATTGGATAATGTAAACTAGACAAGTTTAAGAGAGGGAGCTTCTACTGACTTATCATTGGCTAAAAAATAGACCCACGTCTAAGCTTAGAACTGATTGGTTTTTAAAAGGACGCTTTACATCAAAGACGATTGGTTGAAAGTAGATATATAGAACTTGAGGCGTTGACTGTCTTTTTGGAGAAGCGAAGGAATAACACTACGAACTTACCATGACGATCTACACAAACACCAATAAGGTGGCAGAGTCCTTATTCAGTCTGGTAGATGTTAATGTGGAAGTAGAACCGTTTAGAAAATGGCCTACATGTAGAGATGTCTTCATTGTTGATGAAAGGTTCCAAGATCTGATCAGTGATTATAATCAGGTATTACATGAAAACACAGTCCTTCGGATGAGACCAGACTGGGGCGGTTTTCATGTAATAATGGACAAAAACTTTTCCACATCCGTGTTCAGCAAACAATGGTATAGGGTTTGGTTTTACAGCGGACACGTCTATTCAGATTCGACCCCTGACGCGACTGGGTCTCTGGTTCAAACCATACCTTTCAGTTTTCGTACGAGGAACTCACCTGGCGTGATAAACAAGCCATGAAGAATGCATTGGAACCTCTTATCTTTGGAGCAAAGTTGTCCACCAGTCTGATTCAAAATAGCTTGATAGAAGAAGAACAAAGAACTAAGTTTACCTGTCAGGACGGTGACTATAGAGAGCTTAAATTTGTCTGAACGTTGCACGATTACTCGCCGAAAAAAAGTACCAGCGAGATTTATGGAAAGATCGGTTTTTCTTTAATGCTCTTAGCCTTCCCCATCACTTCTTGTGTACCAAATGTAAAAGGGAAATGCGTGACGCGGTTTGCAATTCAACAGAAGTAGAGGCGTTTAAGTGGCGGCCTGACAAAGAGTGTTCTAGTTCTGTAAGTTGTAAAAACTGTTGTGTGGAAGACGAAGTCTATGAAACATCGTAACCAATAAGGTGTAAGTAAGTGTAATAATAATATTGTAAAAGTCAGGTTCCATTAAAAGTTGTCGGTGATATTTTGGTGATTTGAATATTTGGTGAATAGATCCAATATCTCTTTTTCTTCTCTTTCTCAGAACGAGTAACACATTTCTTCCTCCTCCTCCTCCTCGTCCTCCTTGTCCTCCCCCTCCTCGTCTTATACAGTTATTCAAAATGAGCAATTTCTTCTGTTACTCAAAATGGGTAACACACTCCTCCTCCTCCTCCTCCCCCTCCTCGTTATCTTTAACGTTTTTTTTTTCCACTATTATTTTCTTGACCAAGAATAACACGTAATGCTTCAACTAACTTAAGTCATTTGAAGAAAGGAGTCAAAGTTTCAAACATGTCCGTTTTGTGTCGTTATTGCCAGAGACTCTTCACACGTGCAGACAATAGAATTCGTCATGAGAAACACTGTTGTCTGAGTAGTGGATGTCTAAAAAAACGAGAGTAGGGGCGAGAGATCACATTTCCCACAGAAAAGAACCATGAGATTGCAAATGGAATAGAAGTGGGAGAAGCGTTTCGGTTCAAACACCCTCCCGTATTTTGATTGTGGGCCCCTCTGGCTGTGGCAAGACTTGTTTTACCGAATCGTTACTCTTGGATCACTTGGAAGAATTGTTTGTGAGCCCTCCGCCCACGATTCATTAGGGAACTTAAGCAACAGACGTTTTTCAGACGGCGACGGCAACCGGATGTAAATTTGACTTCCGTTTCACGTTTCCCGCCGACATGGTCAGCCGTCGCCACTCGGCGCCGACTTTGCTTTGCCTATTTTGACGTTGCCTGTAAAACGTGAGGTTTGCGTTGCTATTTTCGTGTTTTTATGTCATTCTGCACTGATATTTTTGCCCGTATCCGATGCTTAAGGTACTATTTTATCATTTTGGACGTTGTTTTAGCGGTTAGTTGAATATTTCTTATTTTTCGAGACTTTTTGACCATACCATGGAGATTGCTTGAAAGAAACAACAGTAAGTGCTGAAAGCGTGTTGTTTATTATCTAATTTATAGTGTTTGCTTGCATGAATTGTACTTCCAGCTTATCAACAGCTCTTACGCTTCATGATAACCCGAAAATCGGTGATCGTGGTCTCAGTTATGATTGTTCAAATAACATTTTGAGTATCGATGGTTATTTACTTTTTGACATTGTAATGATTACCAGTGACTTGTTTCGTCCACGAAAGGTAGTTTAGACCGTGGTACCTGCAGTCTTCAATCCAGGAGAGGATGAACATTAGCTTGTCCATCCCAGACCTCTGCTGAACATTCTGCGTTGTAGACGTTTTAAGACGGAATCCGCCAGACGTTGGAGTAACAAGTGGACAAAAATCTTGTACCAAGATTATTTACATTGTATTGCAAACTTCTGTAGGGCTCAAAACAATTCATTTCTAGCAACACCAAACGTCGAAAACGAATGTTGAAGTTCGTATGAAACGCTTAAAAGTTTTGGTGAAATGAAATTGATGATGGAATTTTGCCTGTGTTTCCACAAAATCACTGAACTTTGAAATCTATTTTCTCTCGTTCCCGTGGGAAATTATTTTTCGGAGTTATTTCGGGCAATTATTTATGTATTTAGCTTTAAAAGAATGTAAAAATGACTGTAAAATATTTAAAATTACTCTGGTACAGATTTTTGTCCACTAAAACCTGAAATTGCTCCATCTTCTATCGGATTTCGTCTTAAAAAATAATGTGCTGAATTTCTGGGATTAATTGATCTCCTCCCAGACTAAGAATTCCGTGTCTCTATTTTTTTCTTTTCCAAAGAATTGTAGTAGCAGCGATTTCTTAGACGGTTTTGATGAAAGTTTCGAAGACGTTGCCGTCGTGAAAACCTCTTTTGGTTAACCTTCTTGACTCGATTGTATCGACGGCGGCCTCTACACCAGGCTTCCCTCGGCTATAGACGTCGCCGTCGCCTCTTAAACGTCGGTGCTTAAGTTCCCTATTATATCTACGGGGTGTGGCAAGATGGAGTCCAAGCCAAGAAAGACGCGGGTGTACAATTTCACGAAGGGATTCCTGAGTCACACCATCTAAAGTCATGGTTTCCGAAAGGGGTTTACTCGTGTTAAATGATCTGATGACAGAGGCATGTGAAGATAAAGAGTTATTGGATCTCTTCACCAAGCATTCACATCACCAAAATATCACGGTATTGCACTTGTGCCAAGACATGTTTCCACCGTGGAAATACGCCAAGATTATTTCCAGGAACGCCCACTACATCATAGCCTTCAAGCATCCAAGAGATCAGTTCGGCACCAGGAATTTACTGCTTCAAGCCTTTCCCAATTACTGCCAAGATGTGATGGACATGTATCAAAAAGTGATTGAGCGACCATTCGGGTACATGGTTCTGGATTTACATCCCGCCAGTGATGACAGAATACGTGTGTCACCTATTGACGCATAAAGATTCCCACGCTGCTACCAAAGAAAGAGAGAGATAAGGATCACTGACCAGAAAATAGGATATTAAAAAGTAATTCAATCGACTAGGCTCATTTGAAGCAAGCTGTCTTAAGTGAAAGGTAGACTAAAACAGATGTTTTTGGTCCCGTGCACGTGGAAGAAAACAGCAATGAAAACAAAGAAGAGGAAGTGGAGGAGGAGGATGAGGAAGAGGAGCCTGAAGAGGAGAAAGAAGAGGAATCTAGCAGCTTCGAAGAGGAAGAAGAAGCGGACGACGATGATAAACGAGATCCGTGGAGTTCGTTACCTCAAAAAGTCGGGGAAGATCTTAAAGAGCCCTACATGGAAGAAGTCCAACGGTCCCTGGATAGGGGAAAAGCCCAAGACTATGCCGAGAATGCCGCTTTTAATACCCTATTACCTGTAAGTAGAAGAAGGCTAGAGCGTCTAAAATGGACTCATCATATCAAATACGACGCGATACACTGTAAAGTCATGAAAACTCTTCGACACTTTATTGAGGAAGACAACAAAGATTTTGCCGAGGCATCCGAGTCAGTAGTAGCAAAACGGAAATTCCCGATAAACAGAATCAAACAAAAGAAACTACTCCCCGATGAGTCGCATGATAACAAAGAAGAAGAAGTATAAGCAGAAGAGAATAATATCTTGAGTGAAACACTTAATTAGTCATGTGCCTCTTATAAGAGTGTGTGGGTCTAGAGTTTTACGAATTAGTTGTAAGATGCCACACAACTGAGATGAATTGCTTCAGTCATATACCGGAAAATGACAAGAAGGTCATTTGTAGGAGTGCCTACCATAAAAGATGTTATATGCAGAGAACAGATAGCGAATCCTGGCTCGGCAAAAACGATGTCGAACAAAGAACGTCGCGATGTTCAAAACACGTAAAAGATGTAGTGAAATTAACAAGGAACGACTCGTCAACAGCCGGAGAGCCCATTGCCTACAGAATAAGGAGCACATCAGAAATTACCGAAGACAATACCGTAAAAACAACAGGGAACGGTTAAACAAATGCTGGAGAAGTTATTATGCCAAGAATAAGGGACGCATCAGGCAAAGACTTCGTGACCCAAAACAAAGAAAACCAGACAAGAATATCATGCATATGAGGGTCTGGGACCAAGAGTCTGAGAGACTCAATGAGACCCAACACTCACCGTCGGAATACCGACGGTAAAAACTTCAAGATTTAAAATTGTAATCAATTCTCCCTTCGGAGTTATTCAATAAACGGTATAAAGACTCAGACTCTTTATTTTGTTTATATCAATTTAATGACATCACTGTGGGGGGCTAACTTATTCTCACGTCTTCTATTTTTTAAGTAGCTTGCCAGGCGTTTTCCAATGCAAGACTGATTGGTTATCCGTCCCTCGTGTCTGGTTACCAGTCCTTTGTGTCACTCTGATTGGTACAAAGAAACCATCCACGATTCGTTTTGATTTGAGGTTGTCTTCCTGTGATGCTTTCCCAGAGCGCTGCAAACGCCTTCCACAGTCTGCATCACCATACCAAAATCTATTTGCTCACGGGCTTCACCATGATAAATTTCTCGACCTAAATATTAGTCTTCATCATCTGTGGAATCAGCCAAGCCCATCTGATAACTTGGTCCTTCGCGCTTCCCAGAGACATCAGCTATGACATCTTTCTCAATAGCCTGCAAACCATTTCCCCGAAGGTAACGTTTTATGTTGTCTATGGCATGCAGGAAACAACGCAATCCAGTTGCATACTCAAAGTTCTTCGTAGCTGCGTTGATGAGTGCCTGTTCTCCGGCTGTACCAAAGCAAAGTACATTCCTCACTTGCTCTTCCAAAGCTACCAGGGTTGAGAAAAAATATTGGTAGGTGTATTCATCTTTCTTTGCATGGATCAGTGCTGGACCAATGAACAAATGTGACGTGCAGTTTCCAGTGTCGTCCGCTTTCCTCGTTTCCAGAAGAGGATACTTGTCCGTTGGGTGGGTCACATCGAACTTACCAATATTGAAAGCGAAATCTATTCCAAGTATGCTAATTCGGTCAGGGTTCGTGCAGAATCGAACAGTGTCATGCAGTTGTTTCTCCGAAGCGAGAACAACACCAAATGGAGCCAACTTGTAATCCCTGATAAAACCCTTGTCTTTTCGTCGCTGGTGTTCGTTGAAAATGGCAATGATGTCATACACCTCACTTCCAGATGTTACGCCATCTACTGAACAGTGGGAGGCTGCAACATTGCGACGTTTAATGTCATAGATCTGCTGTCTATTTCTTGGAACTTCACTTGTGTTTTCTACCCAAGCCATACCTCCTTGTTCTTTCCACATGTCGTGTTCTACTTTCTTTGGTTTCTGGAGCTTTGATCTCTCTGACATGTCGCGCTGGATGCTGTTCTGAAGTATGATCTTTTCTGTTTCCATGGGGCGACTTAATAAAATATGGAATGGGGTATTTTGTGAGTTGTGTAGTTGCGAACGCCAATAAAATAATACCGTGTTATCACGCAGCCTGTTTTGAAAATGGGTATTACCTTCTATCGAGGGTCGTCTTAGAAAAGAGACTCGCTGAAAGCAAAGCACATCATGGGAAAAATAATGAGACGGTTGGAAACTTTCACAAATGAGGCAATAAAACTGAACTGAATCATTAGCAATGGTTCACCTATAATAAGTCGTTTACACTACTCCTAGCTTTTTAGTATAAATCTATCAGCGTTTTATCACGAATGACGTTCGCTGATTAGCTTCTCCAATCACTATCTATTCTGTTGTAGATAGTGAGTAGCGTAGCAGTGTACGTTTGTAAACAAACTGGCTGCCGCATCTTTGCGTTTTGAAATGTCTGTGATGAGGATTCTGATAAAGTTTGAAGGACTAGTAGATTTATAGTATACGAATTACACTATTCGCTCTTGATTTCTAGCGTGATAGTTGACTCGCGTGTCCATCGCGCGATAGAAATCTCGAGCTCATGTGCTAATTGTTTAATATAATTACTCATTGAAATTGTTAAAGCTGCAACAACCAAGAGGCGGGTTTGGGTTGAAAAATCATGGCTCCTTAAATTATTCCCCTCTGTCGTGGCCTTACATACATAGCCGAGCCTATCTCTTGGAGGGGAGGGGAATGAACAAATGCACCAGATGATTTTGTGCAGCATCTCCTCGAAAAAAAATTCACTTATAAGCATTTCTTCTAGTTTCTACCTAAATTTCGCGAAGCTATATCCATTATCCAGGCTTGTAATTTATGGGTGGTGGTGGTGGGAGAGGGGTAGAAGGGATTCTGGTGACTTCATCCTCCCTTGCAACTCCTCATCCACATCGCATCTTAAAAACATTCTCAATTTACTATCAGTAATATCAAAGTTCCAATGATTTAATTTAATTTATCATGAATCTTAAATCTTAAGCTATGGGAAAACACACGATCCCCCCAAAAAGTCAACACCAGAAAAGAAATATTATTGAACACAAATTTCGAAAGTATTAACT
This sequence comes from Platygyra sinensis, assembly GCA_019787425.1. Lineage (NCBI taxonomy): Eukaryota > Metazoa > Cnidaria > Anthozoa > Scleractinia > Merulinidae > Platygyra > Platygyra sinensis. Next base: position 35,140 of record JAHPZR010010190.1, read on the forward strand.
AAAATCTAAAGTTTAGTTTTAAGTGTTCTACCCCTAAAAGCATAATTGAATGGCCTCTACAAAATTCACCGCGTTATGCTGAACAATCTCGTGATCAAAGCAAATAATATGCTCAACTGTCGTTGTAAGAGAGTTTCGTGCATGCTTTTACAAACACTCTAAGGGAGAACAAAAGTCAAAATGTAAAAATATAAATCACTTTCATTAACACATCCAGCTCATGATCATGTCCTCGCACAGTGGAGCCCGAACATAAATTTTAGATACTCACATTTCATCATCCTCATCTGTGCTGTCCGATCCGGCGAGACACGTTCTGTAAAAAGGAATAAAATCAAAATGTGAGGCTAGTGGTCTGTGATTAAAAAGACAAATGAGCTACCCTGATAACCCTTGCGTTAGTTAAGTATCCAAATAGCAACAGGATTTCAGTGCATAATCCATTTATTACCTTTTCTTCTCAGGGCTCAAGCTGTCCTTCGCCGACATATTTACTGATTTTTAGCGGGAAAATCCCAATCCCACGTTGCTGCGCGGTTGACCAAGAAGTACTGGGTACCAAATTTTCGTCATTTCGTCACTATATCCCCCTCTCCACCCTTATGCCACTATTCGCCACTATTCGCCACTGTACTATTCGCCACTATTCGCCACTATTCGCCACTATTCGCCACTATTCGCCACTATTCGCCACTATTCGCCACTATTCGCCACTATTCGCCACTATTCGCCACTATTCGCCAAAATGGCGGCCGAAAGTTAAATATAAAAAAAGTTTACCCCCACTAGAAAAAACAGGCTCCTTTAGTAAACCCTGCAAAGTTTTCAGTGTAATATCAGCTGAGAAAATGTAAGGTTTTGAAAAGTGAAAAAATGTTACAGATGTGTGTATGGAACTTGGGGTAGTGCATTTTCCAATTTTCGTACCCCAACTATTTTGAAGATTGACACGGTGGAATGAGAAAGAAACGTACGTAAAATAGATGCATTTTGGTTCCCGGATTTAACCGATATAGAACCTCTAAGGTTCAGGCGCTTTTAAGTTTTTAAATTTAGTTTTAAAACTGAATTTCTGATAAATTGCGGGGTAGATATAGACACTCAAGAAGAATAACAAATTGTAAACAAATTGAGTTCATGTCCGATTTGATACCACAGTTTTGAATTACAGCCAGCTCATTAGAATTAAACCAATCACTGAGTGACTTTTGACCTAAGGCAATTCAATATGGGCCTACGATTTTGGCGCGCGATCAAGGGATACTGCAGGTCAAAATTCAAATTATCCCTCGAGATGGGTTTTTGGTGTAGAAACCACTCAAAAGTTATCACAGGAATTGCAAAATATAATAAAAGAAGTTATGTCTCCACTTCTTTGGCCGCACGTGACGCGCATCATTTTTCCGAAAAAATCCAAAACTAAAGGCCAGCACAATGTTATTATCTTCATCGGCCCTGAGAGGGGGTAATGACAGCTGTGGAACCTCTGTTCAGCCTCAACAACATCGTTTCCGTCTAAAAAAACACATTTTAAATTTCAGAGTTTATGGCGGTGCGTGACGTAGAGGCTATGAACGTGTTTGTCGCATGGGT
>JAHPZR010010191.1:2500-15341 GCA_019787425.1 Platygyra sinensis
GTCTCCAGTAGCTCAGTGGTTAGAGCATCCGACTAGATCACGGAGGGTCGTGGGTTCAAATCCCATCTGGGACTCGGATTTTTTCCGAGGTCTCCATAAATTCAATATCAAGATAAAAGAGGCAATTCATATTCACAGACAACAACCTTCCTTGAAACAGCAATTACATCATGTAAATCTTAAACTAACCATGTAATTCTCACTTTGTCACGTTTTTTGTACATTCCGTTGTTACTAGCATAATTGGCATTTTTTTCTTTCTTATAAATTCAACTTGTATTGCTTTGTACATTAATTAACTGAAGATGACAGAAGTTTCTGTCGAAACATGTATTACAAACTCAAAAGTGTTGTCGTTTTCTTAAAGTATTGACTTGCCTGCTGATATAGAGATCATAAAGAAAATGTTGTTTTTAAAGGATTTTTTTCTTCGCATTTTTTTCTCCATAAATAATTATAAAGTACGTACAGCGCTATTATTAAGCGCCAATAACATAAATGCATTAGGTGCAAACGTTAATAATAATATATAGCTTTAGGCCAGACTAAAAGCGTAGCTTCTTGGCCGGGTTGTTGAGTGCCCAATTCAGCTAACCAAGGAAGAGGTAGAGTTTTGCTTTGAGTTTTATGGTGAGGTTTTCTGTTTCTTGTTTGACCTTCTATTTTGAGTTTTATAATCACCATATACACAAAACAAAGCAGCAAAAAATATTTGTATAAAAGAAAAAGTTATATTTCAAATAAACTTTAATCCTGGGCTAGCATAAACCGGCTTCCGAACAATCCTGCCCTAATTTCAACAAGTTAACCTGACATGAGTCACCGAACCAATCAAAAAACCAGCACTTGGTCAGCGGTCAACTTCAAAAAACACGTAACCTAGATGAGTTGTAGACTTGAGCCCGCGATATGGTCATGTGATACTGGTCAGCAGATACTTTGTTTTGACAGGTGTCAATTGATCATAAGAGGGATGTCCAATATCAAAGATGTGCACGGTAAACCACGACTGCATGTCTCTATCAACCTATTATTTGGAATATGGCCGCCATGTTGCGCGACTCCGCCGCCGTTGTCGTGCGTATACGCGCCCCCGAGCAATACCGCTAGCCATGAAAACCATGAGAAAATCCATTCATGGGTTTCCTTTTCTTTCCTATATGGGTATGGGGCTCCGCTTGGTGGTCCTTCGGGCCGCCGGAACTCCGCTAATATAATTATTCGATCTATGGTATAACAGAAAATTCAATCTGGCTTGAAATTCCCTTTGCGTATTGTTTTTAAGGCTATGTACTTTTCAGTCTTATATCTCATGATAATCATGTCCTTAAAAACAGTAATGTTTGGGCTGAGACTTCGTTTACGACTCTTCCAGATCAGGAGCCCATCACCAGGAGCCTGCAACTACCCCATATTTCTGTCACGGTGTTTTTACAGACCGATCTATTTTTAGTTTGAATATATTTCGAATTCATATCCCCACAGGAACCTCAGTGACCAATTGCAATCACATGCACGGACTAATATTGGTATTTCGACATGATGTCGACATGTTCACGTGAGGCCGCATTGTGTTATCCTCATCGAAGCGTGCTCATGTAAACTGGAACTGGTCTATTTCGCGGGAAAAATATCTAAAAATAAATTGGTCTGTAAAAATGCCGTTGCATTTGCTTATTACGGGAGTTGCAGGCTCCTAGTGATGGGCTCCTATCCAGGTATACCATTTTGCAGTAATTACCACGAGGCCTATAGGCCTTAACGTGGATGATTTTTTTTTTTTTAATTTTGCAGTGAGTGCGGGAGGCCATCAAATTCTGTGGCCAAGAAAAAAGCTATGCGCCACGTCTAGTAAACACGATCTCATTTCCTGATTTTGACTTGTATCAATTGATTATTTGACCTCGCTGGCTGCGCTGTTGTGACCGATACTTGACCACAGCCATAAATACGTCTCTAACATACATACATACAAACATAACATACATAGCTTTCATCTACGTGTGAGCTTTGAAAGGGGCTAGGCAAATTACTACATACTTTTACAAAACACAAGAACCAAAATAATAGGCTCGAGTTCGGGGGAGGAGCGCGGGCTCCATTTCCGAACAGCGGCTGGTAATCGAGCCTACCAAAATGGCCGCTCTCAACTTTGGAGGTCTTCAAGATACTCGTACTCGGGCTCTCCATGTTATCGGCCAAAAGTTTACATCTGAGCGAGTGACACGTTTGCATATTCTGCCCCCTAACAATTGGTCGTTTCTACGCTTCGCGTATCCACGACTAAAAATGATGTTACAATATATCAGGCGTTCGACGTATTATGATCGTCGGATTATAGGCAGGTGAACAGAATATGTTTGCTAATTTGCTAGTTTTACCATACAGGTGAAGAGGAAAGGAAAGAGAACGGGAAAAACTTTAGCCGCTGAGCTGCAACTGAGAGCTTGCATGCCAAATAAAGCCGATGTACTGACAGATTACTGGAGATTGAAGAAGGGTCTTACCCTGCGTTGTTCTTGGAAACAACGCGCCATGAGCACTTTATCTACTTCGACATGAAGTCATACAGGCAAGAGCAACGAGACCTTCGCTTCGCCCATCTGTGCAATGTACTCTACTCCACTTACAAACCTTTTGGGGGCAAAGCTTCCCGTACGAAATTTTTAATGGTAGAGATTAAAAAGAAGCAAAAAAATACTAATTTTGTGTCTTGATGCTTCCTGGTGGATCACAAAGGAAAGAATTGAGAAGTTCTTCAGTATTGAACTCAGCAAAATGACCTTACTCAACATGATTTCTCGTAGCTCAGTGGATAGAGCACCCGCCCGGTGTTCAGGAGATTATGGGTTCGATTCATTTTTCTTTGTCCCACGCTCGTCTCATGTCGAATATTAATATTTCATCTTTTCACATTCAGGGTTTTCCTCAATACCTCTGTATGAACTTATAAGCTTAGCAACATTTATCAATAGTAACTAGAAGCCATGATCTTGATCATGGTCTCTTGATAATAATAAAAATTAAGAAATAGACAAAAATAAAACTAAAGAAAAAATATTTATTTTAAGACGGATTCCGATCAAAGTTCGAGCACTAAAAATCTACTTGCAGCACAGGAACTTTTTGAATACTATTTAAAACATCTCATTTTAATTCATTTCTCTAGGTGACCTCTCAATTAATTAATTTAACTCCCCAAACATTCTTGAAAAAATTTAATGCCAAACCTCGTAGGAATACTTAAGGTGTGTGTTCAACTCACGCGAAACTTTCGTTTTAATTGCAATATGGATAACTTTAAGTTCAGTTTTCTCTCGCGGGGTCAGCTAGAGAGCTTAAGTCTCGATGAGATCTTCTTACCTTTACTCGAAATAATACCATGTATCAGGTTTTTCGATAGCTTTATTTTTGCCATTATTGCTTGAATGTTTTGCGGAAATCATCTTACTAACATCCACCCCAATAAATATTCAAACAACAGAATAGGACATTTGAAATTGCCGGCTAGGTGGCGCAATGTGGGCTACCGAAATTCAAGAACCCTCGTTCATGACAAGCCAAATTTAACGAGCGTTGAATTTAGGGGTGGTGAATGGTAAATGCAAGCTTTGTGAAAAAGAGACTGTAGGACGCACATAACCACTGAAAAAACGAGACTGCCAGACCGGTGAACTTCGACGACCCATTAAAGGTCTATTGGCTGCACTTAAATTAATGTGGATGTACTCTACCGGGGATTAAACGTTTCCGTGGCCAGCTTAGTGTCAGGCGATCCAGGTTTTTTTTTTATTTTATTTTAACTATGGCAACACCAATATCCTCACATGTGAAAGGATAAAAATAGTATGTTCACTGCGTGCGATGAAGATATGATTTTTTAGTAAAAGGAGAAATGTTGGTATTTCACAGGTATTTATAACAAGAAGAAGTAGTAAATTGGTTAATAAAATTTTGCTTGAGCCTTGTGCACGTTTTGGCTCTAAGATGGAGTAGTAACGACATCAGTTTACAAACCTTAGTGTAGAAAATGATGAAATAGAGTGAGTTTTGTTGTCTCGACTGCTTTCTTCTATTGAAAGCTAAAGAATAAGACGATCAGAAAATGAGCAAAAGATATATTCAATTAGCCATTTTATTTGTTTATTAAGGAAAGGGCATCACGCAGGTTCTCGAAAACTACAAAAAAAAAAGGTACGCGAAAACTTTAGCTTTCCAGGGCTTATTTACGTTCACCCTCGGTTCCATAAAATTTAATCTATCTGTCTTCCCATAAGATTCATAAGAAATTCTAATTTCTGCCAAAAATCTTTGATTTAAAAGGTATAATTCAGAATTTGACTGTCGGATAAGAAGTGGTGGCAATTTTGCAACTGGCAGCTGAAAATGAGATCTGCAAATTTGTTGGTACCTATGAAATGGTCTAATAATTTAGCTGGTACACTATTTTTAATAAGAATATTGTTTCTTCGGCTGAGGTTTAATATTGTTATTTTTCTGCCGATATTAAGCTAAAAATATTCTTGGAAAGATTCTTAGATTAAAAGGTATGACATTTCTGTTTTCGAATGTATTCTGCAGACATCGGACTCTAAATTAAATATGACGCACATAATTAGTTAAAGAAAATGCTATAGCATTAGTTAACGGCAGGTGATGTTTTAGTGGCTTTCTGGCTAATCCTCCTGTTTAGAGAGCAAGTGCTGGGTTTAGTTATGTCACAAGCTACATAGAATCATTTAATTTGGTAAAATAAATTCCTTTTAAATAACAAATTTGCAATGCACAAAATAATATATATTCTTTTCAAGATCTCAGCCTTGGGTTTATTCTTTTTTACTAAACAGTCGCCGTTGAAATTATAAATGACATCAACGTCGACTGGACTCAGTCGACAGCTGCTGTGGGTGTCAATTTTGTAGCAAATTGAGACAGTCATGACCTATGTCAGTTTCATTGGGCATGGCTTTCTTAACTCCTTGTTTAGTAACCCTATTAAGTTCGGGACGGTGGGCATAAAACTTTCAATGCCTTTTATTTGATTGGTGGAAGAGCATGATGCTACCATGCAACCACGTTTCGACCGGTCTGTTTTTCAAAATTTGAATTTTCCAGTTTTTGAATAAACTGAGAACTGACAGTTCCACTTCGTTGCAGTAAACTGCCTTTCATAAATGACTGTACTATTTTGGTTTCAGAGAAAGAAAAGAGAAGCCCAGCCTGAATGTAGCTAAATAAATACTTAGTACTTTTGCGTGTTGCTCGCTTTTTGACTACTAAAGATAACTATTTTTAACCTTCCGTCAAAAGAAATAAACAGCAATGATATCGCCACATTTTCTTGCTTTTAAATTTAAGAAAATTAACTTGGTGCGTTGCCGGATGTTTCGATCTTTTTTTGACAACCTTAGCTTTACTACAGTACTTTCACTGATAGAAGAGAGAACGGTTTACGTGGAGAAAAGTACGGCTTGCAGTCAGAAAAGTACCACTTTTCTTTTTGAAGCAAGATAATTCTTTGTCACGATGACGGCTTTTTTCTTTTATGTTTGGTGAACGATTATAACTCAATGCCAACGAACTTGGCTTACAGATTAACTTACAGTTTGTTGCACTCGAAAACACACTTCAGCTTAGTAGCTAAGTTGAAGGCTGAATAATGTTTTTGGAAGGCTTGCACTAGCTCGAAGGACTTTGATGTTTTTTGTTTTACATGAATAATGTCTTGTGTTTTGTCAACGGATTCAGGCGACGAGTAGCTCGAAAAGTTGGTGATTGCTTTGGAACGGATAGCTCCGGCGAGCCTTTCGAAACGATGACAATAATTTTGTTTGAGCGAACAGCTCGAGCCATTCGCGGGGATGACAATATTTTCTGAACTGGTCACAGTACATCATGAAGACGTCTGATGTAGCTGGAGCCATTCGAACAGCCTATCTCATTTCGTTTGAGTGGCTGCTGAACGGCTTACGGATGGTCAGTCGTTAGCACGTTTTCGAGTGAGAGGTCACAATTTTTTGCCTCTGGGTGCATGTCTAGTCTTGAACTATTTCTCTTATCCTGATACTGCACAAAACTTTCGGATCTCTAGTACTCTTCTGTTCAAAGCACATTTGGCTCTTGAAGCTTGGTTGCTGAACTGATATCCTCTCAATATATCAATATGAAACAATATGGTCGATGATGACTACACCATCTTTCTTCGTTTAAAATAGCTTTTGATTACAGCATTTGCCCCAGGTTTAGTTTCATAATAATAAGAGGTTTTGTTGTTTAAAAAGCGCTTACCTTAAGATTGAAGAAGATAATGACTTTAGAAGGTTATAAATTCACCACCGAGTGTTTAGCAGGTGTGGTGGTATTAGTCAACAGAGGTGAATGTCAGTGGTGTTGAAAATTTTGAAAAATATGACTTGCGTTTTTAATGGTAACAAATTTCTAACGGTGGTTATTTGATTGGTCGAGGAACATGAGGTCGCCATGGCACCCGCCTTTCGACCGGTGTGTTTTTTGAACTTCGAACTGTTCCTGTTTATAGTGAAAGAATTGAAAGAGTAGTTTAGTTGCAATAACCTCTACAATCATAAATAACTTTCTCTTTATGATTTCAGAAGACCGGCGGTGGAAAGAAAAGACCGGCGGTGAAAAGAAAAGACCGGTATGAAAAGGTTTTATAGAGCGTATTCACTCACATGTCCAGCAGCCATGCAAATTTATTGAACAAAAGAAAACGTTTACATAAGAAAAGAGTTGAACTCTCACAGGATTGGTTTGGTTCAACAACATGGCCGCCGTTTCCTTGTTTTACAACACCAATATGGCTGCCATATGTGGTCACGTGCATACGCTCTATACCTTACTCTGGTGTGTTGTTTGTTTTTTGATTGTTAAAATCCACTACTATTTTAAATCTTCTAACGAAAGAAATGAAAAGTCCTAAGATTCCGAGATATTCTTGTTCCATTTTTTTAACAAAATATATTTGACCTATGGCGTTTCCTTAGCACCTGTATAAAAACTCAAACTGAATTATGACGTCGAATTAGCTTTAATTTTCACGGAAAATGTCACAAAATTTACATTCGGCATAGAAACCTGTTCGACAAATTCCAACACGGAGTGAGATGGCAGAAATGAGTTTGGCCTCTACATGGTAAAAACTTACATTAGGTGAAGTTTTTAAAGGAACGATTAATGGGGAGGATGAGTAGATCGTCCTTGCTCCTCGTTCGCCTTGGTGTTCAAGGTAGTACGAACGGGTCAGATGGGTCCAAAATTGGCCCGTATTTTAAGGTTTAATCAACTTTCTGTGAATTCCTCATAACACTTCTTTAGGGTTATTTTTACCGCAGAATACGAATTTGAAGTCAAAAAAATCAATTTCCCGCCAAAAAGGTGTGAAAATTAACACCTAAAAATGTCACTCAAAATCAGTAATTTATAAGTATCTCCCTAGTTTTTCTTTTAAAACCTTTCTGCTTCAAAATATTTAAAAATTACAAATAAAAGATTCTTGTCCGACTTAGCTGCCCCCCAAATCTCAATCATACGAAAGATAAGTAAACCCCTCTACACCAGTCAGGTAACATACTGTAATATCAATCGGAAGCAACAATTCATGGCGGCTAAGTCGGGGAACATAGCCCCATTTATGTTTGTTAACTCTGCCCAATTTCAGTTGCTTTCAATCAAAACTCTCAGAAATCACTTTATTTTCGATTCCCGTATGCTAAAAATCCGTCCAATTTTTCCTCTTTTGATCAGCTCGTTCGGTCAAATCTAGTCCGCCATGTTTACTTGCTCTCTCAGATGTTGCATTGCTTTATGGGACACTAATTTCGTGAAAGATTCGTGGAAAAATGACGAATTTTAAGCGTGTTTCGCGTCGCTGAGTCAAAACAATGGAAGGCTCCCTAGCAACGACAATTATTTGTTTTCATGTGACGTCATCATTTTCCTAAATTATAAATTAGCAATCCTACTGAAGTTTTAGTGTCATCTGATATAAGACCCTATCATAACTTGACGTTTTACGACGTTTAAGCTCGACAGGGTTCCTCGTTTTTTTATAGAAGACATTTGAATTTCTAAGTTTACGCGTTGCGTGACATTAAATGGCGGCCCGAGAAGGATCTCGTGTAGGTCAAAAGAGCAGTTATCGCCAACGTTTTTGCTAACTGAACAGTTCTTGCACTAGAAGAAGTATTACTTTCAATGTGTCAGAGCTCTAGAGGAATAATTTTTCGTTTCAATGGCAAAACTCAATGACAGATGTTTCTGTTGCTCTACGGCCGCCATGTTGGTGCCCCTCGGAAGGGCACCAACATGGCGTTTCCATACAAAGCTCTATAAATTTAGGTGAAACTCTTTTCCGAATAACGCGGGAATGAAAAATCGCACAGACCTAAATCTTGGGGAGGTTCTTTGTCTATCAATCATCTATCATATACCTGATTCTTGACTTCATTTATTGAATGGTGACGATTTTTATTTTCGATGCAAACCACCAATAACAATGACACTGCGAAGCATAATGTCAGCGGCCACAATGCGCACCTCTTAGTGCGCATTATACTCGCGTGTCTCGTGTACTCCACGCCGAGAATACCCAAAAGCGCATGCGAACAGACTCCGCTGTGCAATTGCATGCGGCTGCAAATCCAATATGGCGGTTGGATAAGCCACCCTTGACAACGGCATTCAACCAGTTATTACTCCAAAACCAGAGCACAGATAAGCTCCAAAATTTGGGATTGTTCATAGATATGTCTGAAGATTAATTGAATTGAAAATGAAGGTAAGTTGTTCTTTAACCCCTGACCCGTTCGTAATAAGTAGTCATATAGGCTCATTGAGAACAAAAAACCTCGCTTTCATGCCAGAAATCTGATTGGTCAAAATCTATGCAAATAAGGAAATACGGCAGTGTGATTGCAAACGAGGGTGGCTCTGTAATAATAAATGAAGGAGCTACGTGGAAACGAGGGTGGTTATGGTATAATGAAAGAGTGGGTACAATAGCGCACGGATACAAAATAATTTATCGGGGATAGGTTTCTGGAATAAAAGTAAATTACTGCGTGCAATGTTCGGAGTAATAAATAATTTATCTGGGCAAGTTTCTGGAATAATAATAAAGAACTGGGGGCAGTTTTCGGAGTAATAAATAATTCATAGGGGTAAGTTTCTGGAATAATAGTAAATGACTAGGAGCAGTTTTCGGAGTAATGAATGATTCATAGGGGCAGGTTTCTGGAATAATAGTAAATGACTGGGGGCAGTTTTCGGAGTAATGAATGATTCATAGGAGCAGGTTTCTGGAATAGTAGTAAATGACTGGGGGCAGTTTTCGGAGTAATGAATGATTCATAGGGGTAGGTTTCTGGAATAGTAGTAAATGACTGGGGCAATTTTCGGAGTAATGAACGATTCATAGGGGCAGGTTTCTGGAATAGTAGTAAATGACTGGGGGCAGTTTTCGGAGTAATGAATGATTCATAGGGGCAGGTTTCTGGAATAGTAGTAAATGACTGGGGGCAGTTTTCGGAGTAATGAATGATTCATAGGGCAGGTTTCTGGAATAATAGTAAATGACTGGGGGCAGTTTTCGGAGTAATGAATGATTCATAGGAGCAGGTTTCTGGAATAGTAGTAAATGACTGGGGGCAGTTTTCGGAGTAATGAATGATTCATAGGGGTAGGTTTCTGGAATAGTAGTAAATGACTGGGGCAATTTTCGGAGTAATGAACGATTCATAGGGGCAGGTTTCTGGAATAGTAGTAAATGACTGGGGCAGTTTTCGGAGTAATGAATGATTCATAGGGGCAGGTTTCTGGAATAGTAGTAAATGACTGGGGCAGTTTTCGGAGTAATGAATGATTCATAGGGGTAGGTTTCTGGAATAGTAGTAAATGACTGGGGCAGTTTTCGGAGTAATGAATGATTCATAGGGGCAGGTTTCTGGAATAGTAGTAAATGACTGGGGCAGTTTTCGGAGTAATGAATGATTCATAGGGGTAGGTTTCTGGAATAGTAGTAAATGACTGGGGGCAGTTTTCGGAGTAATGAATGATTCATAGGGGTAGGTTTCTGGAATAATAGTAAATGACTGGGGGCAGTTTTCGGAGTAATGAATGATTCATAGGGGTAGGTTTCTGGAATAGTAGTAAATGACTGGGGGCAGTTTTCGGAGTAATGAATGATTCATAGGGGTAGGTTTCTGGAATAATAGTAAATGACTGGGGCAGTTTTCGGAGTAATGAATGATTCATAGGGGTAGGTTTCTGGAATAGTAGTAAATGACTGGGGGCAGTTTTCGGAGTAATGAATGATTCATAGGGGTAGGTTTCTGGAATAGTAGTAAATGACTGGGGGCAGTTTTCGGAGTAATGAATGATTCATAGGGGTAGGTTTCTGGAATAGTAGTAAATGACTGGGGGCAGTTTTCGGAGTAATGAATGATTCATAGGGGTAGGTTTCTGGAATAGTAGTAAATGACTGGGGCAGTTTTCGGAGTAATGAATGATTCATAGGGGTAGGTTTCTGGAATAGTAGTAAATGACTGGGGGCAGTTTTCGGAGTAATGAATGATTCATAGGGGTAGGTTTCTGGAATAGTAGTAAATGACTGGGGGCAGTTTTCGGAGTAATGAATGATTCATAGGGGTAGGTTTCTGGAATAGTAGTAAATGACTGGGGGCAGTTTTCGGAGTAATGAATGATTCATAGGGGTAGGTTTCTGGAATAGTAGTAAATGACTGGGGGCAGTTTTCGGAGTAATGAATGATTCATAGGGGTAGGTTTCTGGAATAGTAGTAAATGACTGGGGCAGTTTTCGGAGTAATGAATGATTCATAGGGGTAGGTTTCTGGAATAGTAGTAAATGACTGGGGCAGTTTTCGGAGTAATGAATGATTCATAGGGGTAGGTTTCTGGAATAGTAGTAAATGACTGGGGGCAGTTTTCGGAGTAATGAATAATTCATAGGGGTAGGTTTCTGGAATAGTAGTAAATGACTGGGGCAGTTTTCGGAGTAATGAATAATTCATAGGGGTAGGTTTCTGGAATAGTAGTAAATGACTGGGGCAGTTTTCGGAGTAATGAATGATTCATAGGGGTAGGTTTCTGGAATAGTAGTAAATGACTGGGGCAGTTTTCGGAGTAATGAATGATTCATAGGGGCAGGTTTCTGGAATAGTAGTAAATGACTGGGGGCAGTTTTCGGAGTAATGAATGATTCATAGGGGTAGGTTTCTGGAATAGTAGTAAATGACTGGGGGCAGTTTTCGGAGTAATGAATGATTCATAGGGGTAGGTTTCTGGAATAGTAGTAAATGACTGGGGGCAGTTTTCGGAGTAATGAATAATTCATAAGGGTAGGTTTCTTAATTTTATTTTATAGTATTTACTAAGGAGTTGGAAGAAATTGTACTTGTGGAAGGCTATGACTAAAAGTGGGACGGGGACGTGAGATGCGGGACGCGGGGAAAGAAGGCTTTAATGTTAATCAGCACTGAAGCGCCTTGGAATGAGAGCACAAAGGCACACCAGCTGCAAACAATGGAAAATAAAAATGGACAATAGCTGTTCCTTCATTTATCTTTTGCACAATCTTTTATCAACAATTTAGGACGCGTTGTTATACAAAATATGAAGAAAGACGAGTTCAGGTCAATACCGCTGACCGGTTATGTCCTGTGGCGTGACAAAGTTCTCTCAAAGGTCCACTCGAAAACGATTGTTTTCCACCATCTGGGTTCCATACATTGGGTTAAAATGATTGAGTTATTGATGTCTGCTCTGAATGCTGCACTACTCCATCGTTTGGAGTGAATGGTGTCGTCTGTTTGAGGAGTACAGCAAAAGGCGAAGGTGAAAACTTACGTGTTTGTTAACTTCATGTCGGCTTTGGTACGATCAAACCTGACTTTTAATAGTGAGCTGAAACAGAGAAATGGTCTGCCGCTGGCGATGAATAATAAGACCAGCTTGAAGAAAAGGTTCAAGGGACTGGATTTCTGAATAATACGAGTGCTATGCGGAAATAACCAGCTCCTTTAACGCGAGTCAAACAGTGGAGAAATGAAGCAAACCGTAAAGCTAAGTAAGCTCCAGTTCCATTCAGTTTGTTTCAAAACTCGAGGTCATAAACGATTGTTTTCAGTAGAAATTTACTCCACAGACTATATTCTTTTAATCTGATGGCTGTTTCGGTCTTCTTCCGGTTTTTCAAGAGAACTGAGGAAATTTTAATTGTAGCAAAATTTACAAAACCTGATTTTCATGTTGTTTACGCTGATTGCCCTGACAACAAAATAAGCCCGCCCCGCAGAAATTTTTACAGATTTAGTAACTAGAATGTTTGTTGTAGACTATCCATGTAGTTCCAGTTCTAGAACTGATGTACTTTTAGAGAAAATGACAGAAACATATTGCTTGTTTTACCCACAAATTTATATGGTGGAAACACTGTTTAATTGCATGGACTTGAGATATAGGGTTTTGAATTTTTCAATTTTTAACATCATTTTTTAGTTAAAAATTGAGTTCTCAGGCATTAAGAAACATTCAGCGTTACCATGGCAACAATTGAGTTATGACCTCAAGGATTGACATTTTTGATCATCCCTCATAGGGACCTACTTCCATGTAAATTTGATTGGGGGGGGGGGGGGGTCAAAATTTTTATTTCCCACTTTGTTTGATTTTTACAGAGAATTGCTCTTAATAGTTGAACAAAATAAAAACATATTTTTACAAGAGTATTTTGGATTTTTTTCGTTCTTAGTCCAGCTGTTAGTCGTAATTTGCTTCGATGAAGTAATCGCTTACGGAGGAGACT
>JAHPZR010010192.1:0-7500 GCA_019787425.1 Platygyra sinensis
AGGTAATTCCTTAGTATTGCATTACGCATCCCTACTGCGCACGATTTTTGCGTCATCAGCGCGCGCACATGAGCGCGTGCACGTGCAAAACGTAAGGGATTTCCCTTAAACTAAGCTCGATAACGGAATAAGTTCTCGTTTTCTCTTAAACGAGCACGGTGACCCCCGATTTTTATTTCAGATATTTGCTACGAATAGTCTAATGAAGAACATATTTGAAGAGGAAAAAAAGTTTGATAGTAGAACATGATTTTTTTTTGGAAAATAGTTCCCAACTGAGTGTATTTTGGCCAAGGCGAGGACTTCAAGTTAGCCACGGAACTGTCCGAAAAAGTACAATATCCCCTCAACCAGTCAATCAAAAACGGCTTAAATGAAGCAATACTGCTTTTGTCAATAAATGAAGCTTTACTTTCAAGACAAAATTTTGTGTCCTTCAAGTAACCAAGATTTAATTCTGTATGAAGGTGATTCGAACTTTTAACGCGCAACCAGTAAAAATACCCCATTTTAAGAGCCTGCTGACGCGTAAACAAGCACGGTGACCCCATTTTTTTATCGCATTTTTATAATGCTCACATCATGAATGTTCATTACACCAAGTTTCAAAAAAAGTTTGATAGTAGAACAATTTCAAGGGAATTACCTTAAAAAGGAAATAAACATGAAAGAATTCACTAGAAAGCTCACTTCTAAACTTCAAATCGAAAAGCTATTTTAAGTTGTAACAATACTGCTCTTTAGCCCTCCCCTCAACTCTGTCCCCCTAAAGATCTACACAGAAGGTGGAATATTAAGTAGGGCATCTATATCGAAATTAGTGTAAGGGTATGTAATTGTAAATTTTATGGTAAGTATTGAAAGTATTGTAAGTAATATTAGTATTGTTAGCAATGTATTATTGTAAGTAGTGTTAGTATTGTTTGTAAAGTGGGTGTTCCAATAAAATAATTTGAATTAAGATAAGATAAGATAGGAACTTTATTAACGTGTCTAAATCTCTAGCGTGCAACGTGCGCTAATTGGGGACACCTAAATTACCTAGTGCTAAAATTACTTTAAAAACTACATGATATGAAATTTATATGTATTCTGCAGGTTACTGTTAAGTATTCGCTTAATCTAAGTTCCAGACCTCTCACTATTATTACATATATAGCTGTTTTAAATTTCAACGGTTGCTTTTGAAAATGTATGTAGAGTAACATAAGAAACGTCATGTCTCAATCAAAAAAATGCGTAACTTCAATATGTTTATCACCGCTGTTTGTTTCTTATTTTTGATCACACTAAGATGGCCCAAGAACAAAAGAATTTACTATGAAACTCGAGCTAAGTCCGGATTAGTCTTCTTGGGGAATTTTGAGTTAAATTTTCCAACGAGCCCCTCCCCGACCTTTTCATAGCCAGACAAACCAGACATTAAAAGTTTTGTCCAAAAAGTGCTTATGTTCCTAATATAAAAGGAAACGAGACGTTTCGGGAATAACCCCTTCGTCAGTCGATAAAAAACAAACGTTAAAGTTCACGAACAAAAACTGTTAACGTACGCGCGTGCTATGGCGTGATACACCTGGCAAATACTGCGCGCGCACGTTGTCTCTATTCTGAATATGTACTAGAGAAACTTGAAATCAATGTTCAAGTCCCCGGGGGCTAGTGTGCCCAGCTTGAAAATGAGTCGCCTTTCCTCGCGTTGTCGTGTTGGCGCTCCTCCCTTCACTTGCCTAACCACAGACACTCGCATGTCATGGACTTGGTTGTGGTCAGGGAGATTGAAATGTTCGGCCACAGGGAGCCACCTCCCTGGTAGCGGGGATTCTCTTTAAAACCCTCCACTGAACGAAGGTATTCCCCAAAATGATCCGAAAGCCTTCGACCGGTTTCGCCAATGTATAGTTTGTGACAGCGCTGGCACGTGATAACGTAGACTACACCAGCCGCAGAACAGTCGAACCGTCCCTTTAGCCGAACATCTCCGCTGGCGTAGCCGACCATTGTCGTCCTTCCTGTGAAGTCGCATGTGCGGCACCGGGATCTGTGGCAAGGAAAGGTTCCCGCTGGTGTGGCTTGGGTATCGTCAGCGCGAGACGGCAAAATACTATGAACCAGTGGAGGGCTTTAAACAGAACCCCCGCTACCAGGGAGCTCCAGGTGGGTTCCCTGTGGCCGAACATTTCAATCTCCCTGACCATAACTCAATAGTACACGCTATGGCGTTTACCATTTGTTAATTTTCTTGGTAAGCAGGGCATATATATATATATGAGCCCTCAAACCCCCCCCCCCCTCTCCCCCCGGGCCTCAACGACTGCTGTATAGCTAAAGTAATTACCAATGATTTAAATAAAGATGAAAAGTCAATTCTAGTTTTATTAAACTGATCAGCTTAATCTATGATAAACAATGCCACAGAGGCATGAAAAGTTAAGTTTAAGGTTGCAAAACTTCAGTTTAAAGACTAGGATACAATAGATGTTAGAAAACAGTCCAAAGAAAGCATACGCGCTGATTGGTTAAAAAATCATGTTTGTATAACTCGATGGAGACACAGAACTAGCGCGCGCTGTTGACGTAGTGATGGCGCGAGCAAAGAGAATTTACATTTTGATATC
The DNA here is from genome assembly GCA_019787425.1 of Platygyra sinensis. Taxonomy (NCBI): domain Eukaryota; kingdom Metazoa; phylum Cnidaria; class Anthozoa; order Scleractinia; family Merulinidae; genus Platygyra; species Platygyra sinensis. The sequence continues at coordinate 2,616 of JAHPZR010010192.1, forward strand.
TAAAGTTAACAAGTTGTTTTCCTTTTTCTCGTCGTGGTGTTTTCTAAAAGAAATAGAAAACGTGTACTTCGTGTTTCTATCGAGTTATACAAACACTCGTGAAAGTTTGGGAGAACTCGAAAAAGCTGTGGAAACACTCGCCTGCGGCTCATATTCCCACAGCATTTCTCGTTCTCCAAAACTTCCACTCGTGTTTGTATAACTCGATAGAAACACGGTACATGTTTTCTATTTCTTAATTATACAGTATAAGGGTTTCGTCCGAGGTTAGGCTGCCACATTCCAACATTTTCTTTTCACGTATTTCACACATCTTTGCACTTTAGAGAAGAGTTTGCCGTCTGTTATGAGTTTCAAACCGCTTCCTTCTACCAAGACTTTGCCTCGAGTATATATGTAAAATCTTTGTTTGCGAAAATATCTGCGTTAAATGTAGTAACAATTAACGTAAATATAAATAATACAGGTAACAAGCACACATGTATGTATGTCTCAATAAATGAGAAGTCCAGCACCTCTTCAGATCTGTATTTTCATTGGCTGTAGTAACTTGTAGTTCTATTGTTTCAAGAAAAAGGTGTATTGTTTGGATCATTTATGTGTTGTTTTTTGAGCCAAATGTAAACCAATGCACAGAAAGCCAAACGCACAGTGCAGAACGCTGAACGCCAAACGTGCGGGGTTAGTTTCAGTAATGTTTGCTTAATTGCGGTTCGCTTTAATTTTTTGGAAAGGGTAGCGTTATATTGTAATGGTCCTTTGAAACAAATAAAGGCTAACCGCAAGCAGACTACCTGAAGCAAGCAGAGGTGAAACTAACCGAAAGCAAACAGTGCAACGGGGGTTCGGCATCCTACAAATTACTCCTTTTATTTCTAAAGTACAGTATGATTATAAGAACAGATATTAAAAAACAGTGATTCTTGCGTGCTGAGAAATTGTCTCACTGATTTTCTTGCAAACCATGATCATGACAATGCAGTCTTTCCAAGTTAAGAGCTAAAATGATGTTTTGTAATCTTTATAAACTTCAGTGCAAAGAGGAAAATAAACCTACGTCATTAAACTCGGCTATTTGTTTTCTTTAATTCTTATCATGATAATAACCTTCAGAAAGAAAGTAAATTAGATTATATCAGATGAAATTAATGAACATCTGACATAATTAATAATCACAACAATTAATCAATATTAAATCATAGCTTTCAAAGTTATGGTTTGATAAAATAATATTTTATCATCTTCTTAAAGATGTTAACTACACACCAGGGGTCCGTTTCTCGAAAGCCCTTGAACCTTTTTGGGCCGGTAACAAGCCATTTTTAGTTCATCGGTATCTAAAAACGGGGAAGTGTGTTTGTCTGGATGCGTCTGAGGGAACATATTAGAATACATGAATAAAACAGCTGTTTAAATCGTGAGGTTCGAGATTTTGCAAAGGCCTTACGGGCCCGAAATGTTTCCGGGCCTTTTTGAGAAACAGGCCACAGAATGGCAAGCTAATCGCAGACGAAATCGAGAATTTTTTCGTCGTTCAATTGTGGACATTGGTCAAGATATCTTAATTTTCTAATCAGAGTTTTTTTAGCTTACGGCTTCCGGTGTATTTAACAACAGCATGATATCGAATTGTTATCTAGTTTCGGTCGGATTGCTCTCGATTCCATGAATGTCATTGGTCTGTGCAAGAGACCAAAGACAATTTAAATAAGTTAAATGACCACAACGAAAAAAACAACTGTAATGTTCTTGGTCCAAGCTGTTTTCACCGTGTTCAACAGAGTTGCGTAACTACGACCTGAGTTGCCTTTTGCTGGCTTGTGAAACACCGTTTTCAGCAAATGGTCCTGCTCATCGACGATCTGAAGTATTATCATGAGGTGAGTTAAGTGACGAGTTTGCTCAGTGTTTATAGATTTATTTGCATCGACAACTTCCGTTCACCAATGCATAGCTTTGGCGTTATTTTTTAATTCACCCTGAAACACGACTCCCAAAATCAGGCACTGTTCTATTCTATGAGAGATTGGCTGATTAGGCTTAAGACAGCGATTAATCCATGAACGATCAACGACGGCTGTGGTATTCCTCAGGGGAAAATGATTGTTACCGCACAAGTAACCTCAAATTTACTTAGATGAGAAATATTTTACACGACGATTACCTGTGGTATGCTGGACATCAAAACTGGTTTACCTTTTGAAGAATTCAAGACGTGCAAAGAAAAAGATACGAGCTGTATAGTGTAGAAGAAGAAGAAGAAGAAGAAGAAGAAGAAGAAGAAGAAGAAGAAGAAGAAGAAGAAGAAGAAGAAGAAGAAGAAGAAGAAGAAGAGACGATTTATTATTCATATTGACCGGAATTCAATTCTTCATCGATTACACAGAGCTGGAGTGTTTGAAATTTTCAGGTTGAGTGAAAATTCAGGACATTACTTCAATCGAGTCAAATTAATGGAATCATATAACTAAATAAAGACAGTGAGCGGCTCATGAACCAGAACTAGTGTAACGAAATCTAATGAGATGTTTAACAGCAATCCTGTCTGGCTTAATTAGAAAGCGAAAGGTAGAAGATTCGCAGAACATACGACGATTCTGATAATTGACGGTGAAGTTTACGCCAATAAACGAACATTAACTTGATGATACTAGCTTTAAACTGCTTAACATGAAACTGTATTTCCCTTCAAAATAAAAGTTTGATCGAGTGATGTTCAGACATTCCTGGCAAAGTTGCGTAAATAACAAATAAGGCTGGTTGAATCGAAGTGTATTAATTGATCCATTTCTAATTGAGCATGAAGTCACGGCAGCCTTATCACGGATTTAATGATATCAAACAGTATAAAGCACGTTGGGTCGAAATCTGTTGTTGATCCTGATTTGTCTCCCAAAGCGTGTAGTAGTTCCCAGTCGTAAAGTTCACCGTCTGTCAAGTTCCGGAATATGTGAGCCTCCACCTTCCACTTCCTCCTCTTCGTCAGTACTTGAATGATACTCTGCAACCTCCAAATTGACATTGTCACCGGGATGGCTGTCAGCTGTGTCGCCGTCCTCTTCACTCTCGTTTACTCCAGAAACTTCAGACGAGGCCAAGTTGACTTTTCGGCAGATATCTGAGGTTGTCTCTGATAAATCAATGCTGGCATCGTGCCGTGTTGGGCCATGGTTGTCTCCTAGTGGTTTGTTCTTTGTCTTACGGCAGATCGAAAAGGACTACGACGGCAAATAGTCAATGGAGGGCAACGGTAACTAGAACGTCACTGAACAAAAAGTTTAATGAGTACGAAAACTCTAGCCTTGTACCTGCGTTATAAGTAATATGTAGATTTAGGCCAGCCTAAAAGCGTAGCTCCAAGGCTAGGTTGATCAGAGCACGATTAAGCTAACCAAGGAAAAGGTAGAATTTTGTTTTGGGTTTTGTTCTTTCCGGTGAGGTTTTCTGTACATTGTTTGGCCTCCTGTTTTGAGTTTTAATGATCACCATATACACAAAACAAAGCAGCAAAGAAAACATTTGTATAGGAGAACAAGTTCTAATTTGGCTAACCTTTAAACCTGTGTTAGCGTTAACCGGCTTGCGAACAATCCTGCCCTGTTTTCAACAAGTTAACCTGACATGCGCCCGCGATCCGCACGAAAACCAGCACTTGGTCAGCGGTCAACTTAAAAAAACACGCAACCTTCATGAGCTCTAACCCTAAGCCCGCGATATGGTCTCGTGATACTGGTCAGCGGATTTCTTCATATGACAGCTGTTAATTAAACATAATATGCATGTCTAATATCAAAGATATCTGCTGTAATCAAGACTGCATGACTTGATATCTATCTATCTATCTATCTATCTATTTATCTATTTATCTATCTATTAGCTGGATGGCCGCCATGTTGTGCGACGTCGTCGTTCGTCGTCGTCGTCGCCGTTGGGCGCACGCGCCCGTGATCCATGCCATTTTGACCAAAAGAAAAGAGTTGCATGGGTTCCTATTACTATGCAGACACGTGGTTCCGTTTCTATAATTATGGAGCTCCTCTTGGTGGTCCTTCGGGCCGCCGGAGCTCCGCTAAAAAGCCATTGTCTTGATCGGTTCGACTTCAGTACACCAATGGCTCTAAAGACGTGCTTAATAATGGTAATTGAACTGAGTGGAGTGCAATTTGGCCTGAAATCAAACGCGTGATTTCAAAATCGAACGAGCGCGCAGCGCGAGTTCGATTTGAAATCACAAGTATGATTTCAGGCCAAAATTGCACTCCACTCAGTTCAATAACCACTTTATTAAATCCATTTTGAAATCGCACAATTTTATGGCCTTAAATTTTAGATTTTGATGCATTGTTCGAAGCCGAGCCAGTTTGTTAGAAATAGCGGAACCGGAAACGATTTGAAATTCATTTAGTATGCAAAACGATGTCACGTGACGAAAACTTATTCAAGCATAACAAACAAACAAGTAGTTCGGGAGTGAGAGCGAAAATAGTCTCTTTCATGCATCAAAGTTCGATTTTCTCCGCCTAAATGAATGATGGAAGACCTTCCTTTCTTCTGTGGTTGAGGCTGAGACTTCTCGTTGTCTTTAGAGAATTAATTTGAGGGTGCAACCGGTGTAACTCTGCGATGGATAATTTTCTTTTGAGTTGTGAAACTCCCTCGACTGCACGATGCCCAGCTGTGGATAGTTTTCTCTTTTAAATACCGTTCAATGGCACTCTGCATGTTTTTAGGGGATTCAGGCTCTTTAGTATCTCTGCTTCTTTTTGTGACCTCTCCGTACAACTTTATACTTGGGACCTTGTCAAGTTCGTGCGGCGCCGTTTGTTTCAAGATATATTTTTCAAGATGGCGTTCATTCACTGTTTTGTGGAGCGGGTCGAAAGAC
>JAHPZR010010192.1:15000-17947 GCA_019787425.1 Platygyra sinensis
ATTTGAATTTACAGCGAATTTAGACCCCAGCAGGAACCTCAGTGACCAATCATTGACGTCATATTTTACCGGAAGATCAAAAAGGATAACTTTTTTTCCTTACCGATGTAGACCGAAACTGACCTGTTTCGTGGGAAAAGAAGTCTAAAAATAGACTGGTTTTTAAAAATGCTGTGTTATTGCCTGATTTCAAACCGTGAAGGACCAGATACGAGTCTGTAAATTATGGGATAAGCAGCTATTGATCCACATAGTCAGAAAGAGCACACCGAGATTCACAAAATCCCCAAGTTTGATATTGATCAGGCTAGTTTTGACTGAGGTACAGTGATTTAAAAACGTCGAAATTAACAAAGAAATGTATGGCCATCCGGACACCAGCGCAATTCTGTTTTTTGACATCGATTACCCAAAAACAACTATCAGGCGAAGAACAATGAATTCAGGATTGCAAACAAACGAGACATTGGAGATTCATCCAGTTTATGAAAACACTAAAATCTATTTTCGTGTTTCGTTTTTAAGGCAAACGAGCGAAAGCATACAAAAAACAATCGTTCAACTCAGATGGAAGGCAACGACTATGACAAGGATAATCAACAGAACTACATAGAGATGGGTCCAGAAATGCCTCTTGATCAGCCTGATGAAGAATGCGAATATATGGAAATGTCAGGACTTGAACATCAAGGGCACGGTAAGTTAGATATCGAATGATTGCATCACCGCACCTCTGGGTCCCCATTCAGGAATCGCTTTAGTAGCTCTGTCTTGAATGAATAAATGAATGAATGAATAAATGAATGAATGAATGAATGAATGAATGAATGAATGAATGAATGAATGAATGAATGAATGAATGAATGAATGAATGAATGAATGAATGAATGGATGGATGGATGGATGGATGGATGGATGGATGGATGGATGGATGGATGGAGGGAGGGAGGGAGGGAGGGAGGGAGGGAGGGAGGAAGGAAGGAAGGAATGAATGAATGAATGAATGAATGAAGGAAGGAAGGAAGGAAGGAAGGAAGGAAGGAAGGAATGAAGGAGTGAAGGAAGGAACGAATGAATGAATGAATTAGTACTGCGTTGACCAGAAAGGTGAGACTCATTTTTTAAAAATAATTTGAATTCAGTAGTATTGCGTATTGCGTAATTAGTATTGCGTTGTTCATCAGAGGAAATGATGACTTCTGAGATTTGGAAAGCTATTCACATAGCAGAACAAGCTGTCAATCAAAGCTGGAGAAATAATGATCTAAGCGAGGAAACGGCAAAAGCATTCAGTCGATTACTTCAGAAGAGTGCCAGAGAGGTAATTTCATAAATTAAATGTAAAACAAATTTAAAATGTGAATCTCATTTAGTGGTCATGCACTTAGCTTTACCACTAAAACAAAGGACAAAAGTATTTCAAGTAAACGTAACATAGTTAAAAATCCCAACTGGTAGAAGGCAGATCAGTTGGCTATTTACAAAGCGTAACCGAGGATTTGAACTCAGGACTACCGAGAAACAAATCCCAATAAAGGCAGGGTGGAGGCCTTGAACATGGGACCTCCGGATTACAATACCAGGCGCCCTAAACTACAGAGCCACGCTGCCTCCACACATCTACAACGACCTCATCCGAGAGTGAATATAGACTACATCCTGATTATTCATCGTCTTCTAGCCATGTTTATTGTCTTGCCTTGGCTCAGTTTTCATTTCCAGTGAAATGTAATTCCACCAAGCGAAAAAATACCCCACGAACATTTTCAGCCTACAACCACATATGAAATGAGTTTTCTTTGCCGGTACTGATCAGTTGTGTGTGTTGTTCCATTTTTAGCATAGAGAAGAACTGATTTATGACTTGCCCCGTAAGGATTTCGAAAGAGCACCCGCCTTACCTCCAAAACACCACCGTCTTTACGATAAACGGCACTCCTTACACGACATTCCTACAAGCGGCAACGCCCCACCACTTCCTCCGAGGTCTCCAAGATCTCCCCGGTCACCGATTTCACCTAGTTTCTTCTTGGGTATGTACAGTTATCTTAGCGTTCTGTAAAAATGTACATTAGAACATTGCACTCCAATCTATGTCTGTTTCAGATTGTCATTATGTGAGGGAGAAGATTAATTGTATGCTCAAAACTCATTGACTTAGTCATAAGCTTATGCATGACTAGTATCAGAGCTTAAGTCTACTGATTTCGGGTCGATGTCCTGCAATGCTTAAAAACCACGTAGATTCAAAAATGGGCAAAGCCAAATTGTGGGCATACAAGCATCGCATTGATGGAAAATAATGGTTTCTAGTCGCTTCGCTGCATAACGGCGTTTATGAGGGGCCCAACGAAACGATTCCTTATCTCTCAGAAGCCTTGGCTTGAAATTTTCAACTGTGTTCTTTTACCCAAAATTGCAGGTGAACACGGAATTGGTGAAAGACGTGGCTCAGATCCAAACGTAAGTTCTCTCAAATGTAATGCTTGTTTTGTTTTATGCTTCGCTGTCAAGTCATTGAAATCTACACAACCTCAGTCTGTTAAAATGTCAATTATAATGCATAGATAAAGACATTATGTCTGGAGGATCACTTTCTTCTTTCTCATAACCTGTCCGGTTGACAGCCTACTTGACATATAAGGATAGATGTAATGGTGATCATTCTTGTGAAAGGAAGTGATAACAAAAATAACATAACATAACATTGCTAAGCAGAAAACGAACTGAGTCCAAAAAAGCGTAAACGCCTAAATGTTTCTCGTTTCAGATTTACACCAGAATGCAACCACTGTTTGAGTAAGTATACTTCAGTAATTCAGTATTTAAGCCCACTTAATAGGGTGGGGAGGTAAAGTCTGCAAGCGAGCGCGGTGGCTCGTCAGCCCAGAGCTTATCCTGGTTTCTGTAGGATGAAGCGTCTACTACCCCCACCCCCCCCCCCCCC
>JAHPZR010010193.1:0-2500 GCA_019787425.1 Platygyra sinensis
ATCGGACGACTCGGCGAAGCAGGGAGTCACGATTTTGGTTGTAATCACAAGTATGATTACAGAATCTGAATTGGACGACCCAGATGGTCTCTGTTACCAATTAATCAAAACTAATGACAAAATTCGAGAAACGAACACAAAGCATCGATGGTGAGTGCTGAACGATTCCCCCAATCGCGCGCCGCGCTGAGCCGCGTGCGATTTGACATCACAAGTATGATTTCCAGACCAAAATTGCACTCGGCACTCAGTTCAATTACCTCTTATGTCTAAATTCCATTGTGAAATCGCGCCAAACTACAGGACTTCGCCAATTCAAATATTTTATTGATGGCAGAAACTGAGGCGGTTTTTTAAAAAAAAAAAGCGGAACCGGAAACCCTTTTTTACTTCAATACGAAGCTAATACAGCAGCGCGAGCAGAGAACCTTTTAATCAAGTTGGTGCGCGCGCGCTATTTTTGGGTTGACTATAGAAAGATCTACGGTATCGCAAACTGGCGCTCACCGTTAGAGCGCCGCGGACAAGCCCCAAGTGTTATTACATCCAATTTTGTGAAATAACGCCCAGAACTTACAGGGGACTTTAGTTCGATTCAAATATTTTATTTGATGCCAGTTCCTGAGCTGGTTTTTTAAATTAAAAAACAGAACTGTCGGGGAACACCGCTTTTACATCAAAAAGATACAATAGAGCATGCGCCCACGGCCTTAAATTAAGTTGTACGGCGTCGCCCTATTTTTGGTTACTAAGGGAAAGTTCTACCAGTTGTGGCGCAAGCGCTCCAGCGAAAGCGGCCGCGACAGCCCGCTACGTTTGAAAGTGTAACTTTCCCCTCATTGGCTGGAAAATATGATGTGACTTTAGGGCAAACAATGGTGTCAATTTTGGGAATAAATTGGCACCAATTTGAGCCAAATCAGATTACAGGGGATCGGCACCGTGATTATTCCAAAAAAATTGGGCAAAAAAAATTTTATTACATGCCTCAAAGTCAGGCTGCTGTGATAGCCCAATCACCCGTTCGAGCATTTTGTTATAGTTTTGATTACTCATCGGTAAATAAAAGGGCTGAGTAGGAGTCCAATTCGGTTCTGTAATCATACGAGTGATAACAAAATCGGACGACCGCGCAGCGGGAGTCCGATTTGTTTATCACGAGTATGATTACGACTGAATTGGACGACACGAAGTCCTATTATCAATTAATCATAAAAATTACAATTTCCGAGAAAAAGAAAAAATAGCCAAGTTATGAAAAAAAGGAAATTTTGCGTTAAAATACTGAGAAAGGAGGCGTAAATCATTCTAAGGCTACCAGCAAAAACACAAAAGCAAGCGCGAGCACGTAGCAAGTAATTTCAACTTTGAATGTGAGTGGATTGATGTAACGGACGATGTGGCGCCCAAAAAACCTCCCACGAGGCACCAGATTTTTTTAAAACTTTTGACTGCTTGGATTAGAAAATGATAAGATTCGCTTCAACAAACCGTCAAAACACATCGGAGGGTCACCGAACACTCGTTTTGGCAGATAAAAGTGGGGGGGACGGGGCTGATGGCCCGAGACCATAGCACTATTCGAGGATTTCCAGTTATTCGAGGCAATTCTGGCCGGGATTCATTTACTATCGTGCATTATATTTAAGTTGAAGAATCATATCTAAGTTATGGTGTGTTTAAAACAGCATATATAGGCCTATTTGATAGATCTTTGCTACATATGTCATTAAATCAGCTAGAATGAGCCTTAAAAAAATACAACTTTAAAGTTACGCACACCTGTATCACGTACCAATTCGACCCTATTTGAATAGTATCATGAGAAATAATTACATGTAAAACTTCCCACGATACAGATTTTTTGTGTTTTTAGTATTATGGAAAGAATCAGAAAAGGAAGTGATCATGCCGAAAAAAAAAGTGGGGAAAATAAAATAAAAAAGAAAGGGTTTAAAGTTTTTTATGAAATTAATGTCATCAGGTTTAGGTTGCCGCATGTTATCGGTGACTGGTATTCATTGACGCACAAGGGCCGGGATGAATCACGTGAAACCATGTAGCGCGCCAGCGCCATACCTGAAGTTGAGTTTGTTAGGGGGTTCGAATCCAAAGCATACCGAAAAGCTAAAAACCGCTTCTACGTTTCTTATATTCGATCTCAAAGAAGCGGCTGACGTCATGAAAGACATAGAAAAGCAGGCATATATTTTCCACAAAAACGAAGATGTCCTCGGGGCCCTGATCTAGCATTGTCTAACCCTACAAGGGACACTTTTAAAATGCTTCATTCGTAATGTGAGAAGACAATTGAAGTCGTTCTTCTCTGAAAACGATTTGAAGGATATTGCACATGATATCTCCTTTTCAATTCTCACGACACTACATGTGGAACATTTCTTTCTGGGAATGAGAACCCCAAGTCGTCCGACTCCAGGCATGCATGATTATGGCAGGCACAGACCAAGCTGTATTGTTGAATCTGCACAGGAGGTATATC
>JAHPZR010010193.1:15000-22111 GCA_019787425.1 Platygyra sinensis
TCTCCGTGATTCAATAGATGCGAGGCCTGAAGAATTTGTATGTCAAAGCAATCAGTTTTGCTTCATCAGTTGCCGAGCACCCGGACAAAGTGCTAATGTTACACTAAACGGCCTGGTTGACTCCACAGTTTGATTTGATTTGTGTTATATGTAAAGGGCACATCATGGCAAGCGTAAACGAGTGTGAATAACCGAAATAAAAAACTATCAAGAGAAATATCAGATAAACTTCTGCAACTATATAGGCACATTAAAACAAGGACAATAGAAAAAATAATAAAAAATAAAACAAAATGAATCTAGCCGACCACGGACACCCACTGTTAAGCCAGAAACTTCATCTGCCTTGTAAGTTCCAATTTTCCCACATCATTGGCACCAAAAATTAAAAATACCTCGATTAAATGAAACCCTTCTTTGAGCGGTTACGGATACCGTAAGGGTGACTGCAACCGGATCATTTCCATTGTTAAAAACTTGTATCAAACGGACACGAGAGGGTGTTTTATGTCCACTTTCAATCGATCATAAAATTTGGTATCCACGTCTTTGTGGATACCTCTAAAACAGGAGATATCACTCTGGTGGATTGTAACTTGTAATCATATAAAATGCATTACCTCAGCGGCAAACGAGCTGAGCTCACATTCAGTGACAAATGGACAAAATATATCGCAGTGAAGACATGTAATTAAGAAACTTAAGCAACAGCTTCTTCATCAAGTCAGTTCTCGGTCAGTTATATGAAAATAAACAACTCTTCCCCGTAAACTCTTTTGATTGGAGTGACGAGCCAATTAACAGTCGGTGAAAACGATCTTTTAAAACATTGTACACATCCTAATAGATGAAGTTATCAAAGCGCGCGAGGGCTTGATCTCACGTTGAAGGGAATGGTTTTGGACCCTTACTGAGACGAATCTCAAAGGAATCTGTTTTCAGGAGACATCCACCATCTGTTGAATGTGTCCACTTGATACAAGTTTGGCTATACGAATATCATTCTACAACACGACTGCCAGCGTAGGGAAAGAAAGGTGCAACTTAATCATCAAACGGAGAGATGGATCTTAAAAAGTAATGCGTCCTTCCACAAATTTGTGCAGGCGAAGGGCAGATCTGACGAAGTTTATGACTGCCGTTTTAAAATATAGTATCAAGTTTTGAGTAACTCTTGTGATTTTCATCTTTCTCAGCCAATTTCGTGGGACAGTGCTTACCGCGAAGTCTTTATCACAGCTGTCCAAGTTACAACTTAAGCAGCCTCATATTGCACAGGTTCGATCGACTGGTGATTGCTCTCAATTTCCGTACAGCCATCCCGTAATTTATACGCATACTCTATAAGACAAAGGATCAACGTTCGGTGTAATTTTCTTGGAGTACGCTTGTCAACTTTGAATTTAATGCATTTGAGGATGTTTAACCTCTTGGACATTACTTTTCCTCTAGATCTTCAAACCGAAGGCCCTCCAAGAGACGAAGTTGTTACTAGGTCCTGCGCCTAACTGGGTGCATTGCGAGACCTCGCTAAACTATTAAACCCCAAGAAGCATGGGATGATTTAAGGTGTTCAACTCTGAAGAAAGTCATACATGCAGAGTTGCCTATCTGCGTTGCATTGATGACATTACTATCACTCTTTTAACGTACTCCCCATCTAAGTGATCATGGGAATGATTCATCTCCTTCGAAACCCTTCCCTTTCTTACCACTAATCTTTTCGTTTTGCATACCACAAACCTTTTAAAAGAAAAAGACCTCAATGTTTCTCCCTCCCTCCACATAGATTTCTCAAAATTACTCTTTGTTTTAGTTTGTGATGTACAGGATTTCAGGTTGAACCCCGCTTCTGAAAAAGATGGGCTTTCGCTGAAAATACACTGGTGTTCACTCCATCAATTGTTTCACTGGTTTCTCTCTGCGGTTCCTTTATTTTCAGTCCTCGGTTTCACTGACAAAGGTTCTACAGCACAATTTCAATAAAAGTTAAATATTGTATCCCGTGATATATATACCTTGTGAACAATTATATACTCTAGAAAACATTTGGTCGCCATAGAAACAATACTACTGCGACCGTGCAACTGTCGTAAAAGCAAAACTAAATTCATTATTCCAGCCAAACAGCAACGAAATCAAGCGAATCATTCAGAGCACAAGGAACATACGTGCACCAAACGCTGCTAGCGAGAAAGTGCGGCTAAGTAAGTCACATTTTCCAATTCCATTTTGAAACAGTGGATGAAAGAACCACTCTGAAATTCATATTTATCTCATTTTTTTACTTGTGTGTTTGACCGAATGAGAAAGTGACGTCAGGTATTTTTTGGCATCACCAAGTGATTTTGAAATTAATTTCGGCACTCAATTGAAAACTACTCCATTCTTATTAAGAAATAGTTCTTAGAAGGCTCACATCAATAATCAATAAGGAATTGAAAATTTGTAAACTGGAGATACAAACAAAATACCTCTTTCTGAAAACTTGATGCCATCATAGGGCCTCAAGATATTGTTTTCTTAATTAATGAAGACCTTCAACAGACAAGCTACTCAATTAAAAATAAAATAAAAAATTATTAAAAGCATACGTAAAGCCGGGCAAATCAGTTTAAAATCGAAATGAAATTGCACAATTTCTTACAATACTATACATTAGGGTCTCAATCACTCTTCTGTGTAATTGCAAATTATTCTGGTAATTTTGTCACCTTCCAAGCTGGTTACACAGCTGCAAGGATAATTTGTCACCTGTCGAGTGCAATCGCATAGCCACTGCTTTATACGCGAAATGCACTCGATTTATTTCTTCGTCGAGGAGCAAAGAATTTCTTATTTTTATCAAACTGTAATACAACAATTATTGAATTCCGTTTATCGTGACATCAGGAATGACTAACTGAAAGGTAAGTATTATCAGTCGTTCGGCTGCCAACACTTGCCTCGCCCTTGGTCATTCTGGATATCACGAAAAAGCGCATCCAATAATTGTTTAAAATGCGCTTTTACTACTGGAGAGGATAGTTCAGCCCTATAAAATGTTGAAATCCAAACAGTTTACAAGACTAAATTTCAGTTGTTATTAATAGTAACATCTACCCAACAAAAGTACCCCTTCTTGGTCAATTCTAGTTCTGGTAAGGTACGAGATCAGTTCCGCCGAAGTGACTGATCTATCCTCTGCAATTACAGCGGTTTAAAAGAAGTAACAAATGTGCAGACAGTTTACTGTTTTGAGTGCGTTTCTATAAAGATTTACGCAGGTTAAATATTTCTTGACTTCAAAATGTCACAGAAGATATGCGTTCTCACTTTATAGCGCGAGTGTTTTTACTAGTCTGTGCCTATAGTCAATTCATTTTTCTACAAAGCAGAAGTGTCTGCTTGATATGCTTTGTTAGAAAAGCCTCCATTAGCAGCTTCCATTTCTTTCGTTCCATTAACCTCCACATGTTCCAGCTCTGCATTTTTCTGTTCAATATTTGCCATCATTTTCTGGCCGGCATAGGCGATCATGCCGAAGAAAGCAAATCCGAAGACTAATATGCCCACGGACATTCCAATTAGTGCTGGGCTGAGTGGAACGATAACGAAGGCGGTGAGAAGAGAGATTGTGTCCAAGACGTAGATTAAGGCAGCAAGAACTTGGCGATGGAAGTGAGTTCCAAGGATGGAACCTAAAGGAGCCATGAACATCACAACTGGAGCAGTCACAATGATGTAGTTCCACGCTTGAACAGTGACAGATTCTTGGATGACCCGGCGCCAGAACAGACCCACCAGAGAAGTCCATGCCATCATGACAACTGATGTTGGCGTGGCTGTCTTCTCAGTCACACGGAACAGAAGCGTCAAGACGCTGAAGCTGCAGATGTCCACTCCACCCCCGACAACGGCAGTAAAGAGGCCACCGATAAATCCACACAGCAGAAGAACGAATATCTTCCAAGCCTTTATGTTAGGGATGGTCTTGTAAGTCTTGCGCTTGTGGTAGCGATTGAGAAGAAAGAGAGCGAAGGCAAAAGAGAACCACACGCAGACGAAAATCATTTTCTTCACCTTTGCACTGACGTACGGGTCCACGAACTCCAGCCCAAGTATCACTCCGAGGACTCCTCCAGCGAAACAAAATACTATGGAGTGCATCTCTATCTGCACCCGCATCCAGAAGATGACAAACGTTGCTGCTGACATGCCGCAGGACTGCACCATAAGTGCGACATCGCGTGCCACTGATGGTGAAACATCAAAAGCAAGGGTCAATACAGGAAAAGCAACTGCACCACCTCCTTCGCTGGTCATTCCTGTGAAGAAAAGTAAAAGTTACTTAAGTTAGTGTATTACTTTAAAGATGTCGCATGTAACCTTTGAAAATGGTGATAAACGATTCCAGAAACTATTTTCTAAATAGTTTACCGAATTGTCCTCGTTTATTGCCTTTACGTACAATGTCCAACACTGCACAAAAATCGATTGGTTGTTTGTTAAAGCAACAAAAGTGCAATTTCATGGTGTTTTACTAGCAAGTTCTTTGCGATAGTACCACTTTAGTGCCACTAAAATACAAGCAATAGCGAGAAGAAAGATTCATAAAAGATATGCTGGCGAAAAGAAAAGGGTCTACCAGAAATAACTCATGCTAACAAAGGATTCAAACAGCTATGTCGGCAACGAAAAACAAATCAACTACTACGTAGTTTCATTTCAGGATGTTAATAGTCATTTTGCAGGTCACAGCTTACACTTAAAAAGATTCAGTCGCCATAGTTGCTATCTCGTTTGCCTAAAAATTTCTTGGCAACTTGGACTTCGCTAAGTGTTATTAAAACATGTATGTTTCGGAGGTTATTTGTAGAAATAGTCCTCACCTGCAACAGTACCGCCAAGAACCATTGTCAAGGTCATGTAGTATAAGTCAGGAAAGAGAGCAAACCAGTTGTACTTAATGGCGCAAGTCCACCAAACAATGTGACAGAGTCCCGACGCGATGAGAATACCGACGAAAAGACGGTACTTCACCATAAGCTTCCTGTGCCATGGTGCATCAGGTTCTAGTTCCTCGAGAGCCTTAACTTGGGTCTCAGTCACAGTCTGTCCTGAAAGGTAAGAAAATTGGCATTAGACAGGCCTTAATATTACCATCAAGACGTCAATGAAAACAATTGCGATGAATCACTAAAATTTCGGCAATATAGAAAAATATATTTGGCACAGTAAATGGTCACTGATTGGAATCTTGGCGGCGCAGTGAACGTTTTGCCTTCATTTCTTGTAATTCATTTTTACCTTACTACGACGATCACCTTCTCGTTTGATTATATACCAACAATATAACATCATATCTTAGTTTTACGTAATATAGTGCTAATGTGTGCGAGAATTTTTTTGTTAGATTGGCTTAAAATTTATGGTACGCAATGCTAAAGCAATTGAGATATCGTCACAAAAAACAAAAAATGTCCTAAGTTTCCACGACAAATGCCTTTTACAGAGTAGGCCATACGAGACAGGTAAAGGATTCGCAATATTTCACACAAATCAAAAAAGAGCGCTATGAAAGTTCTTTTTGAAGTATAAGGTTGGATGGAACACAGCTTGGTAAAATTAAAAATGTTCTTCAATAAACTCGTTTTACTCCTTCGTTAAGAAGGCAGAGAGTATCTTTTTCGTTCAGTTCCTAATAATGATCTTCCATTAATTATTTTCGTCTGATCAGTATTCGGTCCATTTACAAGTAGAGCACTTCGTAGGTGACCACAAATGTTTCAGGCCGCTTCTTCGTGGTTAACGTAATTGGCAAACTTAAGACGTGGCTTCAACATTTTGTTTTGAATCTCAGAGGGATGTAAGGGCAACTAATCAGCAGAAAATGACTACTTGAACGCATTTTGTGACATGATAGCTACGGATTCTTTTTGGCTGTTAAGTAGACTGATCAATTTCTTACCTTCCCAAAAATATTTCTTGAACCACTGCGCGGGAGTCCTTCGCCCTCGTCGAGGTGCTTCTCCAGAGGCGTTCTGAAACAAGCAAACCCAAAGTTCATTCTTTTGTCGATATCTTATTTAGTTGCAAACATCCTTTGCTATTTATGTGCTATGTATGTATACGCGCATCTCAAGAAAACCTCTAGCATCTGTTGCAATTGCTGTTATATTGAGTTATCCAACTAGGTTTACTATTACTGAAACTTTCTCCTTAAACGAAACTTATCACAAAGTACGTGCTTGACTTCTAATTGTTTTCAGTGCTCCTTCTAAAAACCCTCTGATTTGCCGTAATGTATACAAGAAAATTAAGTCCTTAAATATAAATACAGAATATGTGATTGAATATGTGATTCAGAGCAGCAGAAAATGATGAAGACTAGCTTATCAGAAGGGGAATTAATACGTTACACGCACGTGAAACAAAAAGTTAGTTGAGACTTTTTGATGATGTTATTTTAAAAATGGTCGACAATCCCGAACACGTATTCCAGCGATTTGGTGTAAGCCATTATTGCGCTGCCAACTTCTACTTCGGAACTAAAGAAGAATTTTTGGGTGAAGTTGATTCATTGTAAAAGACTTTAGTGGCTGATATACCAAAATGTTAGTGGCATATTTGTATTTTAGACCAAAACGAAAGGAACTCGAAGAAAGTCCTTAAACAGCAATTCATCATTTTTAAGAGGAGCACTATTCAGACAAGCAGAGATAATGACCACCATTTCAACAAACACATCAGTATTGAGTGTTTACTAAGGAGTTAACCGTTAATGAGGATTCCTGGAAGGCCTTATACGCAGTCAACAGAATATCCTAGCCAAGTTTACTATTCAATATACATGTACACTAACTTTTTAACTTCTTTCAGTCACGGTGTTCATTCCTCAGTTAGCTACAGTTGTAACCAGGAGCTTATCTTGGGCAGATTTTCTACTCAAACTTTTGGTCACTTGGAATTTTCTACAGGCAGAACATGTATTTTTGGCCATTTGTCATTTTTTCGGCACTGTCTCACTCGACTTTTAAACCAACTCATTATAAATCACATATTTTGTTATATCTAATGTTTGACTCAGCTTAAGGCATATTCGGTTAGTTCCTAGCAACAGAACACTGTT
>JAHPZR010010194.1:0-67449 GCA_019787425.1 Platygyra sinensis
CCAGCTTAAAGATGACGCTGATAAGTTGACTGCTGCTGATGATGATTACGATGATGATGCTTTTGCTGCTTATGCTGCTTTTGCTGCTGCCGCTGATAACCATGACGTCGCTCGACGAGCGGTAGGAAAATCAGTCGTTTACCTGAGGGACTTTCGCGCTAATTGTCATTGCGCCTTACTTACTGCTTAGCATTGAACTAATGTAACTGTTTTAAATGCACGATGACCCACGATCAAATATCACTCGCACTATGTCGTTCACTTGAACTATTGTGTGAACTATTTTAACATTAATGTGTTGGATGAAAGAGTTTTTCTTTATTCTTTAGTTATCTTACCATTTCAATCGCAGTTTTGAGCGGGTTGTCTTTCTTAGCTTTTTTGCCCATATCTATGCTTCTGATACTAATAGGGTGACATGTAATTGATCGAGTACATGGCTAATAAAAAAAAAATTAAAACGAAAGAAATTGTAAAAGAGAAAAGAAGGAAAGGAATGATGATAATGATAACGACAATGATGATGATAATAATACTGATGATAACGTCGATGATTATGGCGACTATTAAGAATGAGCAGCTTGATGCAAATTGTGCATGTTTAGGAGCAGCATCATTGTTTTTTTTCCTATGTTATTGAACTTCGCAGTAATTTCTTGACTTCATTATTCTTATTGCAGGGTTGCACCAGCGCGTTGTGGAAGTGCCTGAGGTCAGCGGGGAAGGTCGTATCATTGGTTAAAAACTGCTATAAAGCAGTAAAGGCGTGCCGCGGATGAGTTCCCTGTGATAGTCTTGTTTAACTTTCACAGACAGCATCTTGTCAAGGTTTCCTTTTGATAACCCAAGGAAAGGTTATTGATTAATAAAACTGATCAATACTATTAAAGTTGTCAAGCTCTTTTCTGTACATCGTTTTATTCTGGGCTATGAAGTTGAGATAAATATACAGCCAAATTGTGTGCAAAATTGAGAATATACCGTCAATGTACCTTTTCCGGACAAGTGGTTTAAGAATACTTCGGTTAAGAATCTCTGTTTCTACCACCGCCATTAAGATATTGGCGAAAGCCCCTGCCATATCGGTACCCATGACAGTTCCATGTATTAGGGGGTAGTATTGTCCAATAAACCCGAATGAGTTTTCTTGGAGGATTTTCTTTAGCGCTTTTTCAAGGTACTGTGTAGCAATGGGAGAGATGTCTTTATAGAAATAGTCGTATGTCTTCACACTGTCTCTATGCTCTCCTCCTGAGGTAAATTTGTGTATAAACTCGTCACGTCCATTGAGATACAGATGGCATTTCCCGGTACTATTATTGTTTCTGTGATTTTGGTAAAGTCGGTCGTGTCTTTTCAATACGACTTCTGTTTTTGTGCTATGGGCTGAAGTAGCCTGTCTATGAATGATGATAGTCTCTCAGTCGAAAACTGCTCGCTTCTAAGAACAGATAAAGTCCGCGGACAAATATCCGAGCATATTTTCGCCCCAAATGTAGGCTATTGTGTTTATTATTCTTCAAATCTTTTTAACAATTCGCGCAGTTTTGAAAATTGGGGAATATTTAACAATGGACCTCTTTAGCTTCATATGTCATCAACTGATCACATGACTCGAAATGGGTAGACCAACACACTTTCAAGAGATCTAAAGTATTTTGTGCACTCCGTTTTCGATAATAGTGCATTACTGCTGTGTGTATAATTGCTACAATAACTCCACTTAGTGATAAACAACTCATGAAGGTGAGCGAAATTGATAGCTTTTAAAAATATAGACGATCCAATGTCAGCTTCGTGACATATTTGACGAACTTGATCAGCTGCCAAAGCTTGTTAATGTTTTGTTTCAAGGTATGGATTTTAAGAATTAAAAGAAGTCCTAAAAAAGATTCCAAAGTTTCGGCACATACCAAAGTTTTGTTAGGAACATTTCCGACGAGAAGATTTTGTGTGCTTTGACACAAAATCGAGAGGACTGAAAGCTGGAGTTTGCCCATCGTTGTTCAGTGGATCGAAAACAAATCCCGTGCGATCGCTTCCAGAGGAGAAAAAACAGATTGAGGAGCTTAATGCTATCCTAGAATCAGAGCTAACTGACACTGCTTCAGAGAGTGAGGGAAAATTCGATTTAACAGATAAAGAAGATTATACGTTTCCAGAGCTACTCAAGTTAGTGTAGAGATTCCTGCGATCACAGATTTTCAGTGAGAGTTCTGTTGGATCTAGCCGATACACAAGCACGCGAAAAGAATTATTTCAATCATCTAATTGGATTTAATAGCTATACGAAATTTCAAGGGGTTTTGAAATTTGTACTTCCAGGGGAGAGAGAACGAATATAAGAAAGCTACCAATAACAAAAGTATTGATACCTCCTTGTTATTTCATTCACATGAAGAATCTGCACGAAGCGATGGCAGTGATTCAGACGCAGACTCTGGAAATGAAAGAAATCACATTCTAGCGATAGAAGACGAGTTTCTTTTAGTGCTTATGAAACTTCGCTAGGGACTTACAAATCTAAACTTAGCCATAAGATTTAGAGTTTCAGAAGCAACAGTTTCCAATATATTTATCGCGTGCCTCAACTGCTTGTACATCCGCCTTGGTGCTCTCAAAGTGTGGCCCCATAGGAGGGTTATATCAGATAACATGCCCAAAAAATTCAGAGGAACATCCCAATAGCATCATAAATAATCATAGACAGCACCGAGTTGAAAATTCAGTGCCCACTTTCACTTGTACTGCAGCCCAATGTTACTCAAATTATAAATCAACAAAAACTTTGAAATCCCTTGTAGGTGTTGATCCAAAGGGAGGTTCTATGTTTGTGTCACAGTTATATACAGGATCAATATCGGATGAGCAAATTGTCAAAAGAAGTTATTTCTTGAGTTACTGTCAAGCAAAAAAGAAGTGTCAGAAGTTGAAGCTGGTGATAGTATCATGGCGGACAAAGGCTTTGATATCGAAGAAGACTAAGAGCCTGTTTACATGGAGATGGGGTGCCCCTCTTAGGAGGTTCACCCTTCTATAAGGGGCGAAAAGTTAGCCCCTTTTACATGCAGAGTCTTGTCCCTAAGGCTATCGCGATTATTGAATTTGGCGCCGAGTTTCACGGCAATCTAGCAGTAATCCGATCCTACAAAATTTGACCCTTCTAGGAGGGTAACCCTGCATCAAGTGTTTACCTGGCAAAAAGTTGGCCCTCCCAGGAGGGCTACCTTACCAAGCAGATAGGGTGACCCTACCCCTAGGGTGACCCCACCTCTCATGCAAACTAAACCGGAAAATACAATAGCCAAGGGTTACCCTTCTAAGGGGGTGCCCCTTCTAGAAGGGTCACCCTATCTCCATGTAAACAGGCCCTTAAAGAAAGTAGGACTTGAATTGAATATTCCTCCCTTTTTTAAAGAAAAACCACAGTTGAAAGGATCTCTCACAACCATAATACCTTGCGCGCGCGAAATGTGAAATCCGCTATTTTCTCTGCCATCTGATGTCGGACATCTAGCTGAGTGAAAACAAATCCATGCTCATCGTTGTTCATTTTCTTCAAGGAGGCCGTGAACTTCAACAGTCGCTTTTTAAAATTATCGTTCCTTATATTTGACTAGTCATTTCTTCATTATTTTTCTGTTTGGAGGTAAATTTATCGGTGAAACTGAAGGTCTTCAGTGGCGTTTCATGTTCCTCAGCGCGGACGACCGAAGGCAACCGAAGGAACAAAAAGAATCCTCTTTCGAGAGTAACCTTTTCGCCTGTGGAACGAAAGAAAAGAACGTTTAAATATTAAGGGCTAAGTAAAAGCCAATTTGCTGAGATCTTGCTCCATCAGAATATTGAGGGGCTTCGTGCGAGGAGCAGGTCCTCTCAAGAATCGTCAGCAGATACTTCTAACCACAACGAACCTATTCCAAGTAAAGGTCCAGTTCTATTCATCTATTTCGCGCCAAGGCCAGTGTGGTTTTGTCTTGGTTTTTCAGATTGTGTTATCTAAATCCAGTAAACAAAGTATTTTCCACTTTTTGGTGTGAAGTTTGATTTTTGGGCGACTCATTCTAATGATGTTCTGTATGAGTAGACGTTAGCTCTTCCGTGCTACCCCCTTGAGGAAAAGAGCAAGGATGGAAATTGGTGTGTCTGCTTGGGAAAAAACTGTGCCCGAGGTCCCGAGTAGGGCCCGAGGCCGCAGGCCGAGGTCAATATTCGAGACCTCGGGCACAGTTTTTCCCAATACGGACCTCCCGGCCAGTGAATAACATTTTTATTTATTTCTAAATTCTATTTTTAGAAGGGAGGAGGAACTATTAAGAAAAACTGGAAAAGTTATGTTTTTATTTTACACATTGTCTCATCAACGTGTCAACAAATGAAGCATGTTTGAACCATCAACTTATAAAAGGAGCGTTAGTTAGCCGGTGTTTCATGCACCTGATGAGAGAGGACCACCAGGCCCTTTCGAAACAGTTCTGTAGTGTTTTTTTGTGAAATGTTTTAATTTTTCTTTTCCCTTACAATTAATTATAAAGCTCCAAGATTGTTGAGCACTCTTCGACTCAAAGATAAGGTTTTTTACGTTTATATATATATTACCGCAATGTAACCTCCAAATCTACCTCGGAAAACCTAACAAAAAGCCCATCTAAATAAAGTATAAATAAACTATCTTTCTGATGGGCCAACCACTATGGGTATGTTTTCGGGTAAACCACAAAGATTTCATCCGTCTCTTCGTCATTTTACCAGGGTTTTGTTTACGAAAAGAGAGGATTTTTCGTGATATAAAATCACGAGTTGAATTTTGGGAGAACGAGAAATGTTGACAGGTCAGGTCAGGAACCCAAGGTGAGTGTTTCCACAGCCTTTTCCTCTCAAGGGGCCCGTTTCTCGAAGCTCCTGGTAATTACCGGGTCCGTTAAGCTGTTTTGTTTTCCATTCTAGAGGGAGTTTCAAAAAGTTTGAAAATTGTACAGTAAAGTTATCTGCTAAAGAAACAAAGTAGAATTTATTCATACAAAGTAGAATTCACTCATACCAGTCCCTGATTATGGCTCCTGTTCATACCCTTGTTTTCTTGACACCTTGATTTCAAAATATGATTTCGGGCCCGTTAAGTTACCGCGTCTTTCGAGAAACGGGAACCAGAGGCCTTTATTTTTTTCCTCCTTTCCATGGTAGCCTGAAACAGTGTCAAATTCCCTTTTCGTTTTACTGATGGCCAGGAAGCCATCCCTTGGGTGAGTTTCTTGCATTTCGTTGTGTTTTTCCTGTATTATGTCTTTTTATCCTCGGATATTTTATCCTGTTTCATCACTCAAGGGGGCATGGAGGGTTTGGATATTTTATTCAAGTCCCAGTCTCTTTGTCTAAAGTTTTGGGTGGCTAGGATTTTGCAATCGAAATTTTGGTTTTGGCCTTTGAGTATTGACAATTGTTTCAGGTCTTCAGGCAATAGTAAACTTTCAACTTCTGGGAGCAGAGCATTCAGTTCTCCATCTGTTTTTCACAAATAGTTTAAAATATGTCATGGTACCATGCAAGAGACTACTCTCTTGAAGGAACCAATTTCATTTACCGAAGTAAGATGTTTTCAATTGGCTTATCTCGCGTCATTTTCCTGTTCAGAAAATAAATCGCGTTGGCCTGTTATTAAGTTGGTTTTAGCCTAAAGATCCTTTTTAGGTCAGACAGTTTGACCTTTTTTTACACAACATGACAAATACGTGTACCTGAGTAATCCCCCACCCCGCGCCAATCCTTGTGGCCAATTTTCTACTCACCGAGTTCTCTTTTTAAAGTGCACCTAACCCCAAAATATTTTTTTCGCTTTAATAAATTTTTGCACCTGTTCGAAACGCACTGCGCCATTTTAAACTAAATCTTGACTTTTTTACAGGCTGTAAAAGTTAGAAATTAAACCATCACCTGCTGCGCGACCGAGCTAGTAAGGGGCATAGGTTGACGTCACAGATTGATTTGCATCGTATTAGGTCTTTGTAAACATGCATGCAAAGAAGTTTGTGACATCAAACCAGAAATAGACCCATGCCGCTTACTTGCTCGGTCGTGCAATAGATGATGGCCCGATTTCCTTACTTTTACAGTGTAAAAAAAGTCAATATTAGGGCTAAAAAGACGCAAAAAGGCGCAATGCGCTTCAAACAGATGCAAAGAGTTATTTAAGCGAAAAAAATATTTTAGGGTTAGGTGCACTTTAACGTTTCCTTTGACAAGCAGTCCAAATGTAACATAAATCTAATTTTCCCTACTGCCTAAAACAACAAGTCATTCTAAAACATTGACTAAATAAATGAAAAAAGCCCCGGAAAAAATTGTTTTAAGCGGGAAATTGATGTCGGTTACAAATTTACATTGCAAATTATTTTTAGATTGCATGCTGGAGTTTATAATTATTCATCACAAGTTCAGTTGGCTTCGTAGTGGTTGCAGCGATTAAGTCTTCGCAAAGAAACAAAAATTTTCTTCTCACGTTTAAAAGGGAAGGCTATTACCGTGCGTTAGCCTACGAGAGAGGATAAGGTCTGTGGCTATTCCTCGATAATTTGACCAAAACAACGATATCCTCAAAAAAACCCAAGTCATTTGGGCTCACATGCGATACACGTGTTCAATCCTGGAGGTTTTATTCTCGCTTAATTATCGATGGAATATTGCTGGTACAAATTCATCGGATGAAATTTCAGGTTGGTAGAGTTATAGAAAACATTGTTAACTGGTACTAAAACAAATGTACGTGTTCACCCACTTATATCTGCAGTACTTAGTGGTTTCTTGATGCTAGTGTTGTTTCTTAACTCCTGAACGACTATCCGATTGTGGGTGACTCGCTTAAATTATCGGATGTCTGAGAGCAGTGGCCTTTTCCTCTTCAAATTTAAGAAGTAAGATACCCGTTGATAGAAATGACATACAATGGCGACGAGGGCAAACTGTTTTTAAAGGGACGACATATTTAGACAAGTCCGCAATAAACATTTATGACAGGAGTCGCCTTCAAGACAGTAAAATAATTTGTCTTCAACATGAAATTCAAAATATAAAAAATGTTTTTGAATTTTAAACGTTTGTTATGTTCTTGGAAGAAAAATTCCCATCAGATTAAAGTTTTAAATTAAAGAACATTTTGCGTTGTTTACAGGCTTCGTATTCAGCACAAAATGAAAGAGATTCTGTTAATTCTCTTTGCTTAGCTTCTAATGACGATGTTGAAGATAATAAGTAACTTCTTATGGGACAATTTGCTTGTAAATGTGCTTATATATAAACTTCAATCTTCCTCAGACAGATGAATAATTCTTTGTTATTATTCTCACTAGGATGGCCAAAGCTAAGAAAGTCTACATTCTGTAATTTCGATGGATAGGCAGTGGGTCTTGCAAATTACCGGGCACGAAGCTCGCCGGCAAGGTTTCTCGGTGGACTAAGATGGTAAGTGTTGAAACCATTATTCTACTTTTTATAAGTGTTAAGACAATGTTATGATATGTAAACAAGAGGATGACCAGGACGACCGGGAGGGGAATAAGGGAAAATAAGAGAAGTAGCGGTAATAAGCCCTTTGCAGTTTACGATCTCATGGTACAAAAACTGCCATGCTGGAGAGCAAACTGCCCACTGGGACAACCAAAACAAAAGAATATTAAGTAAAGTTGCTTTGTTTTGGTTGTCCCAGTGGGCAGTTTGCTCTCCAGCATGGCGGTTTTTGTACCATGTGACCGTAAACTGCAATGGGCCCATTCTTTAGTCTCGACGAGTATGAAAGGTTTAGAGGATACCCTTGTGACACAGATAGGGGGAAATTGTGATTTCGAAACATGAGACCTCCTCATGAGACTACATAACTCGTGAAAAACAAAATCATATCTTAGTTTACAAACGAATAAGGGGACACTGTTAGCAGTTCAGTCCGGAGCAATTTGGGAAATTAACGTTTAGCAATACTCACGTCACGTGACGTCAGCTGTTGTCATTAATGTGCCAACCAGAGGTTTATTGGCTGTCGAAACAAAGGATTCTTTTGTTCTGTGGTTGGGAAAATTTAGATATCAAGAGAAGTGTTTATAAACAGTGAGTATCGCTATAATAAATTCCTTAACGGAAAACTTCAGTAAATTGTTGCACACTGAACTTGATAAAAAATCTGAAAACCTGAGTAAATTAAGCGATGAGAAAACAGGCTGCTCTCTCATCTTAAAGTAGTTACAAACTAGTTGGATATGTTTGGATATAGCAGCGTTTGGGCCCAATAAGTTATCGTAGATGCTGCTTAGTTTTGTTTGTGTAAAAATCCAATAAATTGTCTGTTGTCGATGTAAGCGCGCCCGCAAATGCGTGTTTTGCCCAGCTAGTAAAACATGACAAATTGGACTTCGCACTTTGGTGTGAAAACGTTCATCGAACTCATATAATATCTCTAGTTTTTGAATATGTTTAAGGTTGATCAATGTTTGAGAACATATTAAAAGCTTGGCTGAAAATATGTGAATACAGCAGAAATAATCAGAAGAGCTACGATGACGCGTTCATTAATCAACTCGAATATAAAAGATATCGATTGAGTCAGAACTCCTTGTCCATTTTATTTTATTTTCGCAGTGTAAAGTTTCACTATGTGAAAGAAACACACATGATGTTAGTAGCCTTTCAGTGAACGTTGGTGAAAATTGTTGTAGTATCTCAGCACAAAAGACAACGAAACAAATCTTTCTCACGATTTGTTCACAATCTGAAAACACTAACTCGGACTTGATAGTGCACGCGCTGCACTATGCAAATGATCTACTCGTACGCGTCAGACTTGCCTTTCCAAAGCTTTTGCAAATTCGCCAAACGAGCAGAAACAATAAGAAACTATCAAAAACAGGGAACGCAAAGGGGCGCGTTTAAAAGAAAGTTTAAAATCCATTCGTCCGTCATTGCCGCAATTAAGAGACACATGAATATTAATCATTTTCAAGTAAACAATTTTATCTTACTGTTAAGATGGAGTGATTGCTTGAAAGACTGCTTGAAAAACGTCGCGGCAAACACTGAGTTTTTGCTCGTCGTTGTTTTTCTCTTCCAGAAGGCTATGAAAAATACATTGTCCCCGAACAATACACAAGCTTTTTGCGTACAAAACAAGCGCTATTAAAATGCCCCGTTGAACCGCAAATGACCTTGAATGACCTTCGTAAAGTTATTTATTCGTGATTATTGCATTAAAATGTAAATTAATGACGTACTTGAACGTGGATGGGGACGGGGCTGGGGGAGCTTTGACCACTTTAAGGTGGCCGAACACAGTTTTCGCGCGCGCTCATGCTAACGCAATTCAGCGCGCGCATAAAAACAAGCATGGCATCAATACAGCGATCATTATATTTGCTCAATGTCCGCGCTGTCTGTACTATTTTTCTTCACAAATAAACACTTTATTGATGGTTTTACTCTTTTATTACAGAGGTATGTTAGAAAAAGTAACGATGCAAAGAAACCAGCAATTCTCAGATTTTGTTTGTTACCGAAGGAACCCAGTTAAATGCAGCACATGCGTAGTAAGTCGAAAAAATTGCGATTGAGTGGAAAAGTGACTTTCGGAGATACGCTTATTTCTCGAGAACCACTCTTTAGAATTTCACGAAATTTAGAGCGAAAATACTTTAGGAAATAAGTAACTAGAGCATTCAAAAAAATTAAAATTTAACAAAGGAAATTCAAGATATGCCAGTGAACCTTCAACGAGGGATAATTAAAGATCTGCTTGTTAAATTATTATTAAAATAGCGCTAACATGCGAGTATCGTTACAAGCTTGTTGCATGCAAATTATAAAGAAAATCTAATGACTAGATTTTCTGCAAATAAACAAAACCCATTTCAAATGCCTTTTTATAATTAATCATGTTACCATGGCAACAGCACATATGACAGTTTAATTATCAAAAAGTTGAAGTTTGTGTTGTTAACTTGCTTGCTGTCATTTTTGGCGACCAAAGGATCAAGGGTTTTAGAAGCAAAGGTAAATGAAACAGAGGTATCAAAAACTGTGTTCAGCCACCTTAACACGAAGACGAACCTCAAAAACAAGAAGGAAACTCTCCGAAAAGTATTTCAACGATTTATTAGTTTTTCTTTTTTTTTTAGTTTTTTAGTGTGCACAGAATAACCGGACTTCTCTTCTCTTTCAATAATTTCAAATTACAATTTTTGCACTCTCGCCTCATAACTTAACTAATTCTTAAGGTAAATAATTTAAATTTCGCGCGTGGTTACGCAATGGTCATATAGTTTAATTCGAACTTTCGATTTCTTTTGCTTCCATTTTCTTACAAACCAAATTATTTAGCAGAAGACTGTTCTATTCTTCCATCTTCTTTGGTTTAAGCAACTGCGAAAGCTATACTTGGACAAGGTGTTTTCATCTAATTTCAAGCTACTGTGTTCGTCACGATTGTGTTACACACTTATTTGGCAAATTAAACCTGTTGCCTGGGAATCCCCTTTTTAACAAGTTGTGCGCCTTTGTGTTTAATGTACATGTGATACCTTTACAAACCTTCAGCCTTCTTGGCAAAATCCAAAGGGAAATTAATGGTGTCGAAGTTAAGAGCCAATGACTTTTTTATAAAGGCTTTTCTTTTAAAAAAAAAAAAAATGAGAGATTTTGGTGAAATTCTAAATAAATTGAAAATCTTTCACAGTTGTCATTGTTTATAGCATTATAATGTTGGCTAGTATGTTCAAAGCTCAGATTATTTAAGACTCTAGTTTTGTGTTACAATTTGAAACATACTTCGTTGTATTTGATGGCTGTTATCCTGGGTATGTCTTGAATTTATTCACTGAAAAAAATATATGTACATCGACACACGCTTCGTCCATTAACCACTTTCGATCTTTGTTGTTGCATTTGTTATTGCTTATGTTACCATCTTTATAGCAAGATTTAACGACTTTTTTTTAGTTGAATGTTAGCTAAACCTAACAATAAATAAATGAAAATTAATAAAGTTCTCATGCAGGGATTTGCTTGATTTTTCCATAGAGTTTTTCTTTGCCTTGCCACGGATTCCTCAGATGGACTTTCATGGGTCATCACGGACGACAGATGGCTAGATTGTGACATGAAATAGATTCTGGATCGTGCTTGTATTGTATTTCTTTAGGTAAAGGTTGTAATTTATACTGTTCTAAAAACGCACACGTTCAAGACACAGGCAGTTTTTACTTCCAAAAGTCGTCAAATTTCCTGAGTACTAAATCTCCTAACAGACGAGGGAGAATAAGAAATAATTTGCTCTACCACCAAATTCTCGCGACACATTTTAAAAAGGTCGTACATGTATGGAAACAAGTAGTGACATTTGATCTATTGAACCTCGAAAGAGAAAGGTTAAAGTTTTAATTGCGCACCCATGTTGTTGAATCTCGAAACGTTATCAAAATTAATAACACGCGTTTTTGAATTTTTTTGCCCAATCTTTCTTAAACATTTTAAAGAAAAATTATCTGCAATTTTGGAAGTTTCTCAGTGTCAAATTTGTGTACAGTCTAATCCGAGTGAAGGCAATTTGCGCTTTGTGATAATTGACAAAATGTTAAATTATCATCACATCACACAAGTAGCAAGCAAACCTGCAGTTAGCAATATCGTCGATATCGTCTTGATTAACATGAAGTTCTCATGACCAATTTTGAAATTGTAAGCCAGTTTCCCCACGTAAATTGTTGACAGTTTCAGCCAAAAATGGATTTCTCCTGTCGCCAAGTAATAGTTTTAAACGACTCATAATTTTGCATATTTCTTCTCGGGATTTTTAGGCACCAAACATTTATATTTTAATCCTTTTTTACATTATAATTTGAGCGTCACCAGATTGCAGTTTGAAAGAATTGTCTTTTTGCCAATTGAATCCAGATTATTTTGCGATATATAATCTTGGGTTTTGAGGCGTCTAAAATTTATATTTTGATTCTTGTTTACAGTCTAATTTGAGTGACACGAAAATTCAATAACATGGGTGCTTATTATTTTGTCATAGTCGATAAATCAGTACGTTGCCCTTTTGCAACGAGACTTGGACAATGAAAGTAATACTTGGAAATTAGAATTTGCTATTTATTGATACAGACATTCACAAAAATTTATACGACTTCGTTTATTTCACGGGTTTCAAGTCGCTCATTAGGTTAACGAGAATTTTTTGGAAATCGAAAAAATGAGATTTGTTTCAAGGAGTACAGAATTTATTTAAATATCATACTTTTAGCAGTCTCTCTTATCCACTTGATAGCTTGACTTTTAAACTCGAAATTATTTTACTTTACTTGTTATTGGGCGATTAGCCCTAATGACATTTTTGGGTATTCAAATTTTGGCAGGGTTGTAGTTGATTTTCATACTTAGTTTCTTGCAAGCTATTTCTGTTAATGGCGTATTTGGCACAATAGTCTCGCTTCATTTGTATTCAGTTTCGTACTTAGAAGTATCAACTAATGATGCAACATGTACACCTGTTAAATATTTTTAATAAAGTTGAAATAAAACAAACACTAGTAATCAGCAAATGAGTCTTGCTTTATTTTTACAACAAAGACAAAAAATATTGCGCTTTTAAAAGGGGCCTGGAAACTAGTCGGAATGTAGGCTCTCTCTTTTACTATTTTTTTACTATGTAGGGTTGCCGAGCCGGGAAAAATTTCTGAACTTTTAAACAGGGTCTAGTAACAAATCAAAAAAATACTGTCTTTTGATGAGTGAAATCTGTGTGCAAAATGAACAGATTTTTCCCGCCAAAAGACTTAGTAGTTTATTTTTGACTCATCACACAACACCATCGAAAAGCCCAGCCTTTTTTCCCGCCAAAAGACTTAGTAGTTTATTTTTGACTCATCACACAACACCATCGAAAAGCCCAGCCTTTTTCTTGCCAAAAGACTTAGTTGTTTTAATCATTAACAGGTTCCTTTTAAAAGCGCAAGACATTTCCCCCCAAAAGACGTAGGTTTTTCTTTTTTACTCGAATTCAGCCTCGATACATTCAAAGCGTAGAATTTTCCGCTAAAAGACTTGAATTGTTTTTTTGATGAATTTAATTCTAGTCCGTATTATTCCTCTACAGTGTTCTTTATTACTATAGAGATTCAGCATGGACAAAATGAATTGAAGACAACTTCAGTCATTGAAGACAGCTTCACGCATCTTAAAAGCTTTTTTTAATAACCCGATCCACCACGTTCACTCCTGCAAGAAAAGAAATCAACATCAGCAGTATCCAAAAAAACCAGCTACAAGTGTATTAACTTTCTAACATTAGGTGAAAATTTAGATCTCTAAAATACGACAACAAGACCGCAAGCAAATTTGGTGCCTACAAAATACAGTTTGACTGAATGATTTCTATTTACCGCACAAACACCGAATTCGAAAAAAATTCTACTTTCATCTGAAGCGAAATAACCAACTACAGCTGGGCAAACGGTGATTTATACTTGGCGTAATTAACATTCATGATATGAAAATGAAAAAGTGCAATAAAAAATGGGGTCACCGTGCTTGTTTAGGCATCAGCGGGCTCTTACAATGGGGTATTTTTTACTGGCAACACGCTAAAAATTGGAATCACCTTCATAGAGAATTAAGTCTTGGTTACTTGGAAGACGCAAAGTTTTATCTTGAAAGCGAAGCTTGATTCATTGACATAAGCAGTATTGCTTAATGTAAGCTGTTTTTGATTGCTTAGTTGCGGGAATATTGCACTTTTCGGACAGTTCCGTCATTAGCTTGAAGTCCTTGCCTTGGCCAAAATACACCCAATTGGGAATTATTTTCCAAAATAAATCGTGTTCCGCTATCACTCTTTTTCTTCTTCAAATATGTTCTTTATTAGACTGTTCTTAGCAAACACCTAAAAAAAAAACGGGGGTCACCGTGCTCGTTTAAGAGAAAAGGAGAATTTATTTCGCTATCGAGCTTAGTTTGAGGGAAATATTTTACGTTTTGAACGGGTACGCGCTCATGTGCGCGCGCTAATGACGCGAAAATCGTGCGCAGTAGTGATGCGCAAAGTAATACTAAGTAATTATCTTAACTTCCAAACAACGAATGCGTGCCCACTAAGAAAAGCAATTTTAACCATTTTTGGCCTCAAACACAGTGAGTTAGACAGACAACTCCACGGTGTAGCAAGCTTAATTGAAATCAGTGCAGACTCTATACTGATAGTGCGAAAATAATAAAATGCACAGATAAGGAAGATTAACGTGTAGCCTTTAATGTAAACAAACGTACTTGTAATATATGCACATCAAAAATTCAGCAAAGTTTGCAATTGATATATCAGAACTGTTAAATATTCCAGCTATTCGAAGAAAACATAGCGAAAAATAAATCGGGAAATTAAAAGAAATGTTTGAAAATTTGCCTTGATCTCATTTTTTGTCCTTGTACAAAAGTATACGTAATTTTCTGCATTATATTGGCAAGTAAAAACATAAACCGAGTCACGACTATTCTCAGGACACAATTACAATTATGTCATTTCTTCCAAAGAAATCGGGACCACGAACATTCTGTTTCTTCTTTACTTATATTCACTATATCTCTTCCTACATTTTCGTCTGCAGTTCCACAACATTGACCAATAAATGGATCCCGATATTTATAAAGCCAATTAAAGCTGATCAAGCAAGGGAGTCTTTTGCGAAATAGGGTCAAAGGTTAGTACTGAAACCAGGATTGGCGAAACGCCGAGTCACTGGAATACTTAAACCTGAACACGATATTACTAAAACCCGGAACGCATAAAAAATCCTAAATGCTGGATTAATAGAAACAGGAACACGTAAGAAACCCAAAGTACTGGCTTCCTGAACGTGCCCTCAAAGTTGAACTATTTTCGTATTTGGTTCAAAACTCGATGTAACGGGTAGGCAATAAATCTTCTTTTAACCGTTCAAGGAACAACATTCAGGAATTATAATTGCAACATGGCTAAACAAACTGCTATGATATATCTATGAGGGTCTAAATGGGGGGTGGGTGGTACGCATGTCGGTTGTCGGTTAAAATTTCATTAATTTGTCGGTTGTCGGTAAATCTCAGTTAACTTTTTAGTCGCTTTATCGCTAACTTTTTCATCGTTTTGTCGGTAATCAGTAATATATTTTCGCCGTTTGTCGCTAGTCGGTTAATCCCATTCAGACCCTCGTCAATAGTTGGAAAAAAAAAAAAAAGAATTGGGACTTTTGAGCGAGTTTTTATTTCCTTTTTCGAGCGCCGGCAATATATGTGCTATTTTCCAGTTTCGGAAGGCACGCAATCAATTCTAATCAAATTCTTTAATCAATTCTACAAGAAACTGATTTTAGTGATTGACTGGATAAGGGCTACCAAATCCCAGCTTTTGAGAATAATCGACAAAGTCATTGATCAGATTTTACAGAAGAAGCCTCTTAACTTTTGACAATAAAAGAGAATACGATTTGATTTGAGAGAATTGCTAGCCTCGTGGTCAAAAAGAATGACTCCGCACTAGCTGTTGGAATAGTAAATCTCTTCGTTGAAATAATCAATGGACAATTACTTCATAAGATGACGATGAGTTGAAAAAACACTTTCAAACCTGGGATTTAAGTCGCTAGAAACGCTAGTTTTAGCATAACTTTAAATAAACTTGTAACCATTCACTGTTAATCTCTTCGCCTGTTTAGTTTGTTTAGTTTATTAAGCTACCTATTACTAAACAATTGTGTAACCATATTTATCTTTGGATGCTAATGGTTGTATTTTATTTATAGTTTATCCCTGTCATTGTTCATAGTCTGTTACTTGAAGCTTACAAATTGTTTATTTTCTTCTTTTTCTTTTTTCTCCCTGCACAACTCGCCTCGACTAGCTTACGTTATATGTTACATGTTCTTCTTTTAATTGTTAAATATTAATAAAGGTTATTGTTATTGTTATTATTGTTATTAAACTTAACATACCGTCACTTGGAAAGTAAATAAACAAAAGAAGTCAAACTGTTTTCACAACAAAATTTGCAGCGCCTGTCAGATGATGACGCTATAAATGATGACATCACATATTGCTCTTAATTTAAACTCTTATTTTCAATCATCTTTTAACTGTTTACGATTTACAAGAGTGGTTGAGAAATGCAAACCACAAGCATGGTTTGCCTTCATTGACTCCCCTTTAGTACTTTTAACTATGAACCCCTGTAGATCATGCTGAATGAATGAATGAATGAATGAATGAAGTTTCGCCAAATGGAGGTTTTCACCTGACGTCACTAAAATTCAAACTACAAAAATGTTGATCCTCCTAAGATTTTACTTTCATGATGTATAAGAGCAGCTGAAAACTACTCTTTAGTTTGGAGAATTTGCCTACCTGAACAGTCCATGCATTAGAATAAGTATTATTTTAACGTTTCTGAGTTCCTCAAGTGATGAATATCCGCTTTTATAGTAAAACACAGTGACATGTTTCTGTCGGTTTCCGGCCGCCATGTTGGTTTCAACGTAGTAGTTTTTGCAAGGACCACCGTGACAAAACAGAAGTACCGGATCTTCTCGTTGTAGAGGATCTAATCAGCTTGAGATTGAAATATCGACGAAAACAAGCAAGGCTGACTAAACAGTGTAGGGAAACATTTTCCATTATTTTTTTTCTCAAGCATCTGAGCGGGCCGGATTCCTAAATCCTCGAATTTGATTGGCTAATGACGCGCACGTGACCAGTCCAGCTTTTTACGATACGGCCCACGGGCCGGATTTTTTGCCCGCTGTACATAAATTTCACTCCTAAAGGTTAGCGGTAATCATCAATCTTTTGCCTGTTTAACACTTCCATCAACCAAAAGTCAAAGCAGGTTTATCGCTGTGTACTTTAAAGTGGCAAGGAAAGTCACTGTAAGTAAATACAATTGAGTGTTTTGAAGTTGTGAGAGTTTGCTTGATTGTTTGTAGTCGTAGCGCTGTAATGGCGGGGAATCCTGTGTTTCTCTCGCCGTAGAATTTGAGTCAATTTAAGTCGAGTATACCACTGATCATTGCTGTATTTAGGAGAATTTCTGTGGAATACACTTAACGAATTTCCTCGTATTCTGCTATTCAATTTACGATAGAAAAGCCCGATTTCAAGTGATTTTAATGGCAACGACCATCGCGCAGAATGGCTATTGTTCTCGTGACATTTACTTGCAGTTTATGGGTCTGCCATATTTTCAATTATTATTCAAATAAACGCAAGGTGGCGAGTCTGATTGGTTAAAATTAACGCGCGCTTTTTCTCGTAGGGATCATGACCTCCCTCATTAACTTGAAGAAGGCGGAGCATTGAAACAATGAACTTTTTGTGTGTTGTTTTCGCTATTGTTTAGCCTATTCGGACCTCTCAAAATTAAATTCACCGCTAATCCCAGAAAAAAATCGAGTGAAAACAAGAACTGGTTAGAAAAAAAAAATGTTATTCATCCATATAAAAGAAAGCTGAAATTGCGTGCCCTATAATATCTGTGCGCTTGAGCAAAACAATCGTTTGTGTCTAAATCCTAATTTACAAAGTTTGGCTAATGTGACGGGAAGAGTATGCTTTGTTGCACCAGACGCAACTGACTTAAGAAAACTGATTTAAGGGGTTATTCTTGGATCGCGCTCGATCTAGTTTCTTGAAAAATTTCGTTTGTATCGTTAGAAATTCTTCGTTTCAATTCTCTCTCCCTAACCTCTCTTTTCGCCATATTGATGATGCTCCCGTTGATCGATGGCCGATCGAATTTGAAAAACTTTGACACCTATCGACGGCTTTGACCATGTAGACTATGAGCCATACAACTAAAGAATGCAGGACCAGAATCAAGACAACTTCGTGTAGCGGCTCGTTTGGCTGGGCAGTGGATGAAAGCACGAGGAATAATTTGTAAGATTTTAAGTCTTGGGTTCATATATTTAGCGGCTCGTTTGGGTCGGTAGCGGATAAAAGAACGAGTTTGCGTCAGTAGTGGATAATGAACGAGAAATAATTTGTATGACGTTATGTCTTGGGTTCATATTTAGCGGCTATTTTGGCTCGGTAGTAAATAAAAGAACGAAGACCAAGCTATACGAGCCGGCTCGTTTGGTGGATGATTAAAAGTGGCCCTGTATTCTGTAGTTTAGCCCGGGGCGGCCACTCGTAAACCTCTTTAATAAACATTTGCGCACTTAAGGAGGGATTGAGTGTAAACATGTTTGTTTGTTTACTTGTAGTGAGTGTTCGTTATTCATTCGATGCGCTCGCATAATCACATAGCAATGAAGCCAAACAAACTAGTTCGTTGATCGATCGATGGCCGATTGTAAGTGAAAAACTTTGAGAACTATCGACAGCTTTTATTAGTCGTAAAGTATGAACCACCCATAAAACCTCTTTATTAAAATATTATCGAGCGTGCTGTAGTGTTGCGCGCTATTTACTTCAGTTACGGTCGCATGACAACGAAGTCAAACAAAATCCATTGATCGATCGATGGCCGCTTATCTTATTTGAAAAACTCTGAAAACAATCGACGGCTTTTGCTGCTCATTTTCGCGAAGTATTAAGACAGCGCGGGTTAGATCATGCTCACTCGAACGGACATTGTTTACTCCTGACCAATTGCCGTGACATCATCTCGCTGTGAAGAGCTCTGAAAAGAGCTCCCGATCACTGGCGTTTTTACCTTCCTGCATGTTAATTACGTGTTATGAGCGAATGACACAGCTGGGAGACCAGTTTTAAGTTCGCGGCAAATAGGTACTCATTTAGATCTAAATGGTTTTCTTGAATGGGTATTGTTAGTTTTGACAGCCATTGTTATTCAGTCCTGAGCTGAATACAATGGCTCGCTTACCAAGAACGCGCCATTTTCAAACGCGACTTGACCAGGCAGTTTTCAAACTGAACGGGATAGTGGTTCTCGCGCATCAATTACCAAACCTAAAGCGGATTTTGTTTAAGAAAAGATCCATCTTCAATTTGCCGTATGCCGAATATTGCAAGGCGGTTTTAATTTTCAATAAAGCGCTGTTGAAAACGGACTTCATACTAAAAATCGTCCAATTTTACTGTTTTTCAACTGCGAAGGGATAGTCCTTATACTTCCTAAATCTCCTTTGGTTTAGGCTCAAATTGTAGTTTAATCATTACTCTTCCAAAAGCCGTATGCCGAATTCTATTTTAGAGCGTCAGGAAATCAGAAAAGCGATTTTTGTCAACCCCACTTAGCCAATTTGGGCCTTTTCTTCTCTTATTCTGGCCTATTGAACGCGCATTCGTATTTAAATTTGTCACTTCGACGATTATGAATAATTTATGATGTCAAGGCATTCTGCGCGATGTGACCGAAATTGTTTTGTAGTAAAACTTCAAACTTCGCACGAAATTTCACAACGGAAAAACTATATTGGAAAACTTAGCAGGCGACATAAATGCAACTAACATAAAGTAGATCAAAAAATATTTGTTCTTTAATACATCTTTCCTTGTCTAGTATCTGAGTTCTATTACTCGTTCGTTGCGAAGATGTTTTACAAATGGTTAGTAGACGGCGCGCCACCCGATTCAATGACAAAGTTGCGTAAACAACGCCATTTGTAATTGGCTGCAAAACTAATTTACTGCAGGAAAAAAATAAACATGTTATTTGCCGGCTTAGGGTCGGTCCGTATGGTGAAAAACTGTGACCTCGGGCTTGAAAATGCTGCCCTCGGCCTGCGGCCTCGGGCAGCATTTTCTAGCCCTCGGTCACAGTTTTTCACCATACGGACCTCCCAGACGGCTAATAACATATATATATTTCGGAAGGCACGGCCTTCCTTCTTTAGGGTGTTACAGAGAATGACTCTAGTCTTAAACGTTACAAATATGGGAAATACGAGATCCTAGTGAAAAGATAAAAAATAACAAAATGTTGATAGACAGGGCTAAGTAATAAGTAACATTGAAAAAAGTAGCGTAAAAATTTAAAAAATATGGGAAAACGTTATAACAGCTGTAAATAGTACAAATGACCTAAACATAGAAAGCTAATGAAAAACAAACGTACTAAGTTTCATCTTTCTTATTGAGACCATGAGGTTCAATGGTTTGATCTCTTTCAATGAGATATGCTTCTCTTGCTCTACATACACTGTCACGATTAGATTTAACGAGTTCAAGACGAATAAGCTGCATGTCAGTAGCGTTATGATTGTTACACAAAAATGTTCAGATACAGTAGTGGGCTTAGAACTGTTAGTTTGTTTGCCAAGAAAATATTTTTTCGCCACTCAATCAAGACTTCTACGAACATCTTTCAATAAAGTGCAAATGCACCTCAATAACCAAGGTCACAAGAGAAAAAAATTTGATCAGAGATCGATTCGTCAAAAAAGAAAAAAATAAATGCTGTTCTTTCAATAAATATACATATGGTTTTCCAGATCACGTGATAAACTCAGCAATCAGTTAGCAAAGCACTCATTGATGTGGTAGTAATTAACAAATAAAGAAGCCTAAGCCGTGTATTGCACTGTAATAAAACACGATGGTCATTTGAGAACGCGAGGGAAATGTAGAAATCACGAGCCGCAGGTGACTGTTTTCTACATTTCTCGAATGTTCTCAAATGACCGGAGTGTCTTATCACAGTGTAATACACGGCTTAGGGGTTTCCATTTGCTTTAAAATATAGATTTTATGCGCGCAAAACAATAAAACACGCTTTTTCTATGTTTTATACTCTGATAAAACATGCGCTTTAGACCAATCAGAGAGCGCGCAGGGCCCTATCTATATTTTAAATAGTAATACAATAGCAAAGGTGCAGCCTTCGGATCTTTTCTCTTTGCTCAAGTCCTTATTTTTAACCATTAAAGTAACGTATAAACCTCCGCTTGATTCACTGTATTATTTTGACATGACTGCCTTAACACTGATCTTAGAAAATTCTAGCAATTCACTCATTCGACGATCGAGGTGTCATCTTAAGAATTTGGAATATTTAAACATGCCAGTTGTGTCACAATACTAAGCCTACTTATGATACTATATCACACTCTAATAATATTGTTCCATGATACTATCGTCTGATCATCTTGTTATGAACTAAAACAAATTGCTGCACTTAATCGTTTTACATAACTTAACAGGGACCACGTATCCTTGACGGTTGGAGTTCTTGCGTTTAAAGGTAGCGTCGAATTTATTGAATATCATAATATAAGAGAGATTACTGTTTGGCTGGGCAATATTCTGGCAAAAAAATAACCTATTCTTTTCAAAAATGTATCACAAGGTCCTTACACCCAATCGCTAACCCAACCCGTTCTTATTACTCCCCTGCATCCATTAACCGTAACGGTTAAAGTTTTGTGAAATTTGCATGGTCCTTTTTTGATGAAAAACATGATGAAGCACAGTTATAAAACTTAAAACGTTTTATTACATACCATTTCAGTCCATGAAACGCCTGGTGCTCGAAATCCATGTCTTTTTGTTTGTAAGATTTGTATGATGTTCAGATCATGGGTGAATAAGCTTTGCTGAGACCACCTGAGAAGAAACGCATGACGAAATTAATTACTTTTCGTAGCGAATTAAAAAAAAATATTAATAATAATAATAATAATAATAATAATAATAATAATAATAATAATAATAATAATAATAATAATAATAGGCAGTCACGCACACTGTACG
Source organism: Platygyra sinensis (assembly GCA_019787425.1). Lineage (NCBI taxonomy): Eukaryota > Metazoa > Cnidaria > Anthozoa > Scleractinia > Merulinidae > Platygyra > Platygyra sinensis. Next base: position 21,715 of record JAHPZR010010194.1, read on the forward strand.
TTATAAAATGAAATTAAGCACTGTGTATCTTAAATACAACACGGCGAAGACGAGACCAAGGCTACAATTCAGTATCTAAATCGCTTTATAGCGAGTTCTCATTTCTTACGTAGAAGTTCTTGTCTTGAGGTTATTTCCCAAAGCCCTAAAACAATAATCCTCGGAATAAATATATTCAATGTAATTACGGCGCTAAAACGACGAGCAAGAAGAACGAGAAATACAAACTTAAATCTATTCAACAGTTGTTTCTAGGATTCTACCAACCTGAAAAACTCCTTCCGAGTCAACAGCCATAACCAGAGCGAGCTCCAAGCTCAATCATCTCTCCAAAATTATTCACGTGTATTCGACAAAGAAGACCATGCCAGTTTGGGTCCAAATCGCCCCTTTGACTTGGGTTTCGCTCCAAACATTGATACTTGACCATGCGGCGCATCTGCCCCCTTGTTCTAGCATAGCAATCTTTGGCTTCGTCACATATTTACAGGAAATTTCCTTTCCATTGCAGCTACATAAACGAATCAAGAAGTAGCGAAAGCGATGGCAAACTGAACTTGTGATGAATAATTAGCAGCATCAGCATGCGCTCTTTGAATGATTTGCAATTTAAATTTTATAAGCACGATCAGAAGTTCCGCGACAGAATTTGAAAGCGCGTTATAGAATTGGTCTCCCATAGTCTAAAGTTATGAATTATATTTTCTTTGTCGATAATAACAGTAAAGGTGATCCATAAAGAATATACATGTGTGGGTCATATTTTAATATGAGGAGACTGATATGGGAGGCTTTTATGGTCCTAAGAATAAGTGGAGGGGGTCCACACAGGAAGGCGTTAAGCGGATAGGAAGAGGTGTAATCTGTGGTAAAAAAGTAAACAATCACTAAATGCATTGCCTTATTTTGGATAACAAGGACTTCTGGTATAACATTGCCAGCACTGACAGAAGGGTATGCAAAAATCGTTAGAATCAGAACTCAAACACTCAGATGGGAAGTAAGGTTCGAGTTTAATTGGAATTACCACACCCATGGAGAAAGCTGCTCACTGCAAGAATTGTTTTCACCCACCGCCATGTGCCATAAAATTGTAAAGCCTGTTAGTGACAACAATAACAACAACCAGCCATTTTATTTTGCCAGATTTACAAGAAACCAAGGAGGATTGGAACCTCTTCCCATGCTGCTTTGCGCAGCGAGTGTGAGTTATTTGCCACGTATTCAATTACTTTTTCGCGTGGAGCCGAATTTTGTAGATTTTCACATCGTTGTTTTCTTGTCGAATTTGGTGCTATGGAGCGAAAAAGGTAAGAGGTATTTTTTTACTATGTCGTATTTGTTGCTATCTAACTTTGAGGGCAAAGTTAGATAGCAACAATATGATGTCAAAGAAGAATAAACTATGATTGAAATGAACGCAAAGGTCGCGAGACAAAACAGTTTGCCTCTGACAGTCTGTCTCCTAAGAAGATTGTCTCCTAAGATAGATTTTCTCTAAGATGTTTTCTCCATAGTTTCAGTCTACAAATACCAGCTGGGTAAAACATCACAATGCAGTTCTATGATCAGGTTTTTACCCCTTGAGTTTTTTGGTGTATCACTTAGAATTCCACGAAAGAATAAAAACGCTGTTTACCATTTGTAAATATCTACATTAGTTCCTAAGTATAACAAAACATGGCTGCTTCAAGGTTTTCATCTGACGTGCTGGAATTGTTCCATGGATCAATTTCGCAAGAGGAAACCAGAAGGCAAAAGAAGCTTGTAGTGCCTGCAAGGGTCGCGCGAGAGAGATACATCGATTTTTATTTAGCTAGAAATAATTCTAATGAATGGCTTCGTACGTGGAAAATGGACGTTCCAGAAGATTATCCGTATAAACGCGTTTTTCTGCAGTGCGCTCGCAAAACAAAGACAAGGTTCACTAATTTGGTTGAAAATGAAATAGCTAGCTTGGGAAAAGTCAAAACACAATTTGGGCTTCTTGCTAAGTTTTTAATTATATGGGATTCTTATTACTATCATCATCATCATCATCATCATCATCATCATTATCATCATTTTATTATTTTTAATATTATTATTATTATTATCGATAGAAATTTGAAATGGTGGAAATCGTTGATTCGACAAGATTTGCAATACTTTTTATTGTCAAGCAGCTCCATTAGTATTGTTAGGTGAGACTTATGGATGATCGGTTACTAAACGATTAAAAAAAATTTAAAAAAGTTGTGGTCTTTTGATTCGAATTTACTCAAACTGTCCTCCATGGTCAATGTTCATTTGTTGTTCTTACCAACAGCTTAACCCTTTGGTAGAGGACAATTTGTAAATACATTTGTTCCTCTAATATATAGCTTTCTATTTAACTTGGTTTCTTTACTCTCTACCGACTAAGGGGAAGAAATCTTAAGAACTTCAAAACATAAAAAAGCTGTGATGAATATATATCGGAGTATTACGAAAATTGTATAAACAAAGACAACGTTTTGACGTTAAGCCAAGGTCGTCAAGTCAAAATGAGAGTTGATAAAACAACTTTATAATTACTAAATAAAACAATAATTAACACAGAGGAATATATGTGCCATGGTTCTTCCTTTATCGTATCAAGAAATTAAGGAATGGTCCATTTTCTGGTGCCTTAGGCACATTAAGAAGGAATCCAACAGAATTTCGAATGACTAGTAGATAAAAACCTTTCATTCAGATTACTTACATCGTATTGCACACTTCTGTGAGACTGTTTTAAATACCTTCTCAAAAACAAACAGTTCTCACAGCACCAAGTTTCGAAAACAATTTGTGAAGTTCCTATGAAACACTTGAAACAACTAGTGAAATGAAAGGGGTGGTTAAATTTTATCTGTGATTGAACAATTTCTCTGAACTTTGAAATTTATTTTCTTGCGTTCCCATGGGAAATTGTTTGTGGTGTTATTTCAGGCAACTATTTATATATTTAGCTTTAAGAAAATGTAAAAAAAAGGACCGAAAATACCTATGACTATTCTTGTACAAGATTTTTGTCCACTAAAGGCTGAAATTACTCGATTTCCTATCGCATTTCGTCTTCAACTAAAAACTTTTTTCAGACTATAATAGGTTTAAAAGTTTTGTAACATTTTTCGAAAAAAAAATATATCCATATAAAGTCTGATTTTTTACGGCCACAAAATTACAAAAAAGAACACATTGACGAAAATTGAGACGATACTAACAGTCATGTAACTGGAAGGCACCTAAATAGCTGAAAAGGATATCATCAAAATATCTGTACCCGGACTTTCTTAGGTATTTCATTTATTTTTTAACATAAACGGCATTTTGTTCTAGTGCTTAGTCTCCCAATTCTCGGTTTTCACCAGCCATGTGATCAAAACTAAAAATCGTAACCATTTCATGAAAAAAGTCAACAATCTGGGATACGATAGATGATTGATATATTAACAACCTCCTCAAGAATCAGGCCACTGCTGTTTTTCATTCTCGCGTTATTTGCAGAAGTGTTTTACCCAAATTTATAGAGCTTTGTATGAAGACGCCATGTTTGTGTCCTTCGGAGGGAAAAAAACAGGGCGGCCGTAACGTAACAGAAACATCTGTCACTAAGTTTTGCTATTGAAACGAACGTTATTGCTCTTACTGTTTAGTTAGCGAAAACTAAAACCATAACTCTTCTTTTGAGACCGCCGCGACAGCCTTCTCGGGCCACCATTAGGGAGCTTAAGATACAGACGTTTTCGGGGCGACGGCGACGTGACAACCCGGGTAGACTGGTTCAGAGGTTGCTGTTTTCGTGCCATAGTTAAAGTTGTTAAGATTTCGATGACGGCCGGCCTCTGCGACTTCGTCGATTTATTTGTCGCACTTTAAAAATAAGCAGGCTTTTTTTATCGCAGCATGGCTACGTTTGAAGAGTTCCGCCTTCTCCTGGTCCTTTACTACGACGCTAATCTTATTAGCGATGAAGATTTCTTGCTTGTGTACGAAATGTTTATGTCGAACTGACTCCAATTTCCATATGACGAGTAAAGTCGCTTTGACTTGGATATTACACATGAGTGTAGCTGAGAGCAAAGCAGAATTCACGTTTGACATAAAGGACCTTCCAGTTCTTGTTGAAGTCTTGTAGATTCCACCATAAATGCCCAAAACTTACTTCGACAATTTGGACTTCACTGAAGTACATGTTGCTTCGGTCATTTTGAGCTAAAGAGAAAACAAAAGGTCTCTTGAGTCGGCCGAGACGTCGTGGGATGATTTATGCGAAATGTAATAATGCAATCACTTGAATACAAATGACAAAATTGGCAGTATATTACAAAAACAAACAAGATCAACTCACGTTTTCACCGCGACGGCAAACCCACTGATCTCACGTCGCCGACGTGAGGGCGACGGCGGGGCCGCATGCGCAGTCAATCTCGCCCCAATCTTAATCGTTCTTCACGTCGCCGTCGCCCCGAAAACGTCTGCATCTTAAGCTCCCTATTTTTATGTCACGCAACGCAAAAGCTTGGAAATCCAAAACGTACTCTATTATAATAAGAAGCATCTTGTCGAGCTAAAACATTATGAAATTTCAAGTTCCTATAGGGTCTTATATCTTATGAAACTAAAACCTCAGAAGGAAAAGTGATATTTAATTTTGGAATATGATTACGTCACATAAAAACCAAGAATAACTGAGAAATCGTATTTTATACTGTTACTTTGAATTATGTCCAAAACTCTGACACACAATTAAATTATGTACTTAACAGTCTTTACAATGTAAAGTTAACCGCAGCCGCAGAGTTATGTCGTGTTGCTAAGACATTTGAGCTAAAAATAACCCTCATAGGTCATGAGATAATATCTGACCCCAGAAAGTATTTAAGAGGCTGTTACTCTCTAAGAACCACCCACTCAAATTCGCTTAAAAATAATTTTGCCTGAAACTCTGGCAACTGAAAGACTTTACTAAGGTTACAACAAAAACAGGTTTGGATTGATTTGAAATGATTTTCTAGTCGCGCCAGGAGCCATCTAATATTTCGCCTCGTCGGGACCCGTCGCGCCGTCTCCAAAAGCAGAAAATTGGCATTTTTCGTGACGCTGTAAAAGATTTCATCTAGTAAAGTCTTATCTCGTTTTGCTCATAAACGTTTCTAGTTTTCCCAGATTAGAGACTAACCAATTTTGCTTAATTTAAGTAGCAAGACGAAATCAAGCATAATACTGAACACTATTAATCGCCAACGAACGATGTCTGGAAATGGCCTTCATTTAGAAGCTAAATTTTAAAACTTGGGACCTAGCTAAAACCTCTAGTCTACACAGCCGCAAAGTGTAGTCCTTTATCCGCAAAAATATTCAAAAACCCCTCTAAGATATCAGTATTTCAAAAGTTATGGCCGTTTGTATCATGATGTAAGAGCATTTCTGACTGCAACTTACCTGCTACGAAAGTTGAGTTTATTTCCAACTTCAGTCATTTACCAAGCCTTCACGTTGTTGAATTCAATAGCAGTATTAGCAAATCGGTAGCTTCTGCCTTTGAAAACTTGAGCACGGCTTCATCGAGTTTCTTGGAATCGAACAAAACTCGACTCCATCACCACATTTTGGGCTAATATGCTCTTATCGAAACATCGTTTCAGAGCTGGATTTCTTCAAGAATCAGATGAAACACTATCCAAGTCTGGTATCAAGGAGAAAACCGAGCTTTGAAGGCTTAAATTTTGAGTAAGTCACCCCGTTTAGATCGCTGGAAGATGAGTACGGTACAATCAATCTCTTGGTTTTTTTTTTTTGTTTGTTTGTTTGTTTGTTTTTTTTTTTGTGCGGACCTCCGTGGAGAAAGTATCACACGGATACCCATCTTTCAGCGATCTACACGGGATAATTCCTTCAAAAGTTAAGCCTTTAAAGCTCTCCTTGTTCTTGCTCCATTTTCTTTTTGTTGTACGCAGAACAAGAAGCGGGTGACGATTAAGACATCTAGAAAGGCTGTGCTTTGGGCGTAACTTTTAATTTCAAGTATCATAAGTTACGTAAGGCTGTGTCAAGAAATGCCATTTTTTTTTTTCGTGAAGCGTCAAATGCCGATTTTTTTCCCCGTGAATTGTGAAAAGGCTAATTTATTTTCCGTAAAACGTGATCTCCGCCCACACCCCCCTTAAAAAGAGACAAAGGAGAAAACGTCTACCAGTTTGAAGACAAAACACTCTTCGGAAACGAGTCAAATTTGCACACAAAAATAGCATTCACTCACGACATTTCTCGCTGAACTCACAATTTAAGGCTTGTACTTTTTCTCTCTACAGTCCAGTGAACTACACATTGACTTTTTAGCGTGTTAGCTGGGCTAAAAGTTGACATATGACTATTAAAATAGCGGAACTTATAACAAAGTTCCCATATATCGCGCGCTCTGATTGGCTGAAACAGCGTGCCTTATCAGAGAATAGAGAACGGGTTGAAGACATTAACCTGGCTTTCAAATTTTTGCTTCGGAATTTCGACAAATTTGACCCAAATTAAACATCCAATGTGCAACTCAGACAAAATCAATATAAACGAGCTATTATGTCACCAGTAAATATGGCTCATGGAAACCATCTTGACAACAGTAGTGTAAAAACTGTACGAAAAGAACAAATTTTGCTAGATTTCTACAAAACGCAGAGCGAAATAAACAAATTTTCAACCTAACGAATTCTTAGATGAAAGGCATCAGAATATGTTACGAAGGCAGAAACTATACTTCAGAAGTAAAACAACGACAGAGAATATCATTGAGCTGTCTCTGTTTATGGAGAGAAGCTTTATTTTTGTAATAATGCTCAAACAACACTTACATGCAGAGTGGTAACGCTCGCTTGCGTAGTAGGGACGGCTGCCGTCATCTCAACGAATTGAACCTCAACAATTCCGTATCATCGCTCACCCGACGAGTAATCAGTTCAAAGCTTGCTCCTGTGCTCGGGGTTTAACTAACGCCAGCAGTCTAGTCTTTCCAACTTTGACTTAAATTTGGCCAATCTTGCTGGAAGCAGGTAAAAGCCGTAAATAAATACAACACAGCATTTGGCATTTTCATTCGCAAGCTTTGAGTTCCTTCTTTCGGAATAGGCACGTTTTCGTGGGTCACAATGCGGCCGGATTCCTCTGGACTAGCAACCTTTACCTGCCTTAATGTCCTGATTAAACGGGTGAAACTATTAACTTAAATTGCACCTAACACCAGAAATGTTTTTTCGCTAAAATAATAAGGCTTAGTTTGTGGAGTAATTTGGCGTAAAAATTTTTTGATTTGGTTAAATCCTGGAATTTTAATGCCCCGTCAAAACCGAGTTTCCAGTGGTTCGCAACCGTGCATGGGGAATCTGGGTAGAGTTAAAGCTGTGACGTCAAATCGAGAACAAGCGCTTCAGCCTTCCCAGTCAGGTCTTCTATTTTGCACGAGTGTAGGAGCCATTTTGCCGCACAAGCTTTTCGCAGGAACTCCACAGTCAACAGACTTCTGTTTTTAATAACAATGTCTTCTACTTCGTCGGATTCCGAAATGAATTTTCATTCAGAAGACTCTGAAATTTATTATATCGCTGAAGACATGAAGTAGGACTTCACTCGACGACGACGACCAAGCTGATTTATTTGCTACTCTTTTGCTGAGCACCCAGCCGCCCAGCCTCTGGCTAACTAAGAAAAGACAACCAAATAGCAGGAGGTGGATGCTAGCAAAGAATTCGAACGATTTCTTAAAGATAGACTCGAAGGCAAAGATATGTAGAAGCCCAAGTAATAATATAATTTGTAGCGCGTGACGCGTGTTTACAGTATTTTCGCACCTTCTTGTATCCTGTCTATCTCGCATAATATACCTTTGTAATAACAGTCAAGTCCATTCAGTTTCTTAAAATTATTTAAACTAATGTGTTCATGATGTAGATCAACTGATTATCTCTTGACACAGTGTTTATATTCTTTACGTGCAAAAGTGTGGAAATAATTGTAGCGTCGCTTCCCTTCAAACATGAGCGAATGTTATTGTTGCAGTGAGTTAGAAGGTTGTCAAGACTCAAAGAAGAGTGATCTTGTTCTTGAAGATTTTAGTTGTTTTTATGAGGGGTTCAGGGGTTCTGAACATACCAATTCTCAGTATTTCCTTGCTTGAAGGTCTCCCTGCATGGCCAAGTGTACATTTGCTAAAAGATGCGTCTTCCAAACCAGTGCGTTTGTTCACAACATGACTTGGAAAGGACGAATTGAGTTCTGCCAAAATTACCCTCCCAGATTTCTCTTTCAAATTAAGAATTGACCAAGGAAGGGAACTTAAACATATCAAGGCAGAGAACATTTGCTCAGATAAATTCGCTCACTATTCTCCTGCCTTCTGTCTCTGTCGGCTGCGCTGACTAACTTCTGTGTCTCGGATTAGATCCAACAACGAACGCACGAATCGATAGAAAAGCGGTTTTTACCAAATTAGTCTTGCTTAAGCCATGAAGTCAGCAAAATCCCCTCCTCTTCCTAAAAATCTAGGCGTCGAACGAACTCATCTGGTTTGAAATGCATAGAACAGATCAACGAACTCCTAGACGGCTCTCACTATTACATGCTTCGCACGTTTCGCTTTCACGAAATCGACCCATCGCTTTCTACGTTTCTTCTTTTCAAGCCGATCATCCCTCAATCAAGGCTGCTGCCTAACAGGAGCCCGGCAGCCTGGGGCACCCAAGAAAGTCCTTTGGGCTCCTAAGTTTTTGAAGCATCTCCCAAAACATTACTTGTTGGGCTCCTAACTTTTTTGGCTTTTGCCCTTCTGGGCTCCTTGAAATATTGTTAGACAACAGCCTTGCCCTCAATAAAATCAGTATGATATGAAGCGTAATATCCCCTGTAAGATTGTTGAGTTGCTACATCCCCTTTACCATGCACCTGGCTGGCAATTTTTGGAACTACTTCCTCAGTCTTTCCCACAAAAACAAGTAAATATGCGAGCTACAGAATCATCGTGCTCCGGATTTGACGTCACATCCGACCCTCGACCCATGCTCCGTTAAACTCGGTCGCGAACCAAAATGGCGGTATTTGGACGTACTTTGACGGGGCACAAAAATTCGAGTTTTTAGCCAAATTAAACAAATGTTTGCGCCAAATTACTCCACAAAATAAGCTTTATTATTTTAGCAAAAAAATTTTTGGTGTTAGGTGCACTTTAAAAGCGAACTTTGAAGGCATTGTTCTTCTCTCAAAAGCAACGCGAAAGTGAAAGCTTAGCCGAAGCTCAGCTTGTGATTGACAGCAGTCGTCTCGTTAGCCAATCAGATTATTTGAACAATTCTAACAAAGATTATGATTGGCTTATTTTAGCTTGCTTTATCAGAGATTAGTACACGGCTGACGCCACTTGTACCAGAAAGTCTGGGACAAGATGGCAGCCAAGCATGCGCAATACGGTCAAAATGGCCGTAAATTCGTGTAAGGAAATGTATGAAGAAAGGAAAAATTTTGCAAATAGAGCAGTTATGAGCTTATGGATGTTTAGTGGGCTACTCGAATTATGATGAGTGCAGTACAAGCTACGCATTTTACAGAAAGACCCCGAATACACATAAGATTTACTTACTTCGCAAGCAGATGTCTACCATCGTTCTATTCGCGATATACTTCCTCATACATTCCCATAAAATCCTTATGAAGTCATGGCAAACACTCGTAGATTACGGGCTGAACCAGTCGACGAATTCTACTTGCGCGACTCGATATGGACTCATCGATATTTGATGTATTCAGATCCACGGAAAATACTATGAATATTGGTCTGCAAAGTACTTCGAACGTCATGTTCAAGTGCTGTGGTTCGGTCGAAGAAAGGAAAGAAAAACTCGACTGAAACTTCTCTCCCGTCGCCATTTTGTCCGTTGTTTAGAAAGCTTGTCGGGATAGCAATTGGGTTCCAGAGCCCACGGATCAATAACACAGGCTTGGTTTTACCCTAGATCTCGACACGCGGGAAAAACGAAGTTCTGACCAAGTTTGCAGTATCTAAACAAACTAGGAATGTCTGAAGTTCTTTCTGCTTGGAAAAAACAGAAACATAAAATCCCTTATATTTAACTTGCGATCTTTTCTTTCTCCTATTTCCGGCATACAATATATCAACAGTGCTCAACCTGTGAAGCACATCGTAAGAAATACACTTCCTTTCGGACAGAGCGATAAGCACCGCCATATTGGATTGTATTGTTCTAGAGTGTAATATGATATACCGCTGTTTGGTTAGCGAATGCGTGGGAAAATTACTGAGTTCTTTATTACACTTCTTTCGTGTTCTAACGCTTCCTGCTTTACAACAGAACAGAGCACAATCGATTTTGTCTGATTTCTGAGATGGATTTCAAAAAATTCTCCTGTCGTTCAATGTACCCCACACATTGAACGCCTTAAATGCCATCTCCTAAATTTCCATACAAACTCTTTATATTTTAACCATAGATCTCCATACAAACTCTTATCTTACTCTTGGGTGATCTATGATTATATATCGAGAAAGATTTTACCGCGGAACTGGTTTCAGTGTTTCCCAGTTTACCCCGGTTGCTGTTCCGTTTCCGTTTCTGTTTCCAATTCCGGTTACGCATTCCGGATTCCAGATTTACTGGTTTTCCATACACCCTCAAGTGAACTGAAGGACTTCGAGGTTTATGCTACTGTTGTAGATGGGAGGTTTTGAGAGTCGTCACCGTGTAGCTTCACCGTTACGTGTGTGAACAAAGCAGCTAAATGTTGGCATTTCCCAGTTCCAGCTTTACATGAACACTGAGTGGTAACTTCGATGCCTTCTTTTTCGGAACTATCAAATGCAATTCTTAGACTAGGTTAACACTAGAGCAGATTTTCCGGATTCTTTAATGTTTCCGGATTCATCAATTTTAGAGTATTCGGACAAGTAAGCGTTTACACTAAAAGAATATTCGGATTCCTAACCGTTTACACAGGACGACAACTTCAGGAACATTCATGATAAAATGGTTAACAAGCTGTTTGTTGCCTCGACAACGAGAAACAAAATGCTGCCAAAAAAAGCCTAGGGGTAGGTTAAGACAGTCTGAAGTTTTCTTTCCACTTGCTATTGTTGCCCATAATGTTGTCCCACCAGGCATCTGTCCTGGTCTTATCCAGAATCATCCAGATTTTCGATTGTACTATCGACATTTTCGAGTAAAGAGTGGAGGACATCAACAATGTTTGCGACGCCTTTTAGGTTTCTGAGGAATATAGCATTACCCATTACAAATTAAAAGCCTGCCTGGACCTGTGACAGAACGAGGAGGCAAACAGCGACCGCCATTAATGGCCATCAATACGACTAAGACTTTGGATTCTTTTGGATTACTAGATCCGCCATTTTAGTTCTACCGCAAACTCAAAATATCGCTGGCGGAAAAATATCCGGATTCGAGAGAAAAACGTTTACACGGCAAAACTATCCGGATTCAAAAGTTTTTGGATCCAAAGTTCCCACTAGCTTTACATTCCGGATTCAAAATCTCCGGAGACATGACCAAACCGGGATGTTTTCATTTCGGATTCGTTCTCTTGTGTGTAAACGGCAAAACCAATCCGATACTAAAACATTCCGGATTCATCACGAATCTGGAACAATTTCCTCTAGTGTAAACCTAGTCTTAGTTTATGTGGCGCTTCAGTCTTCCCGTCATCGATCGATAACATTTTGCTTTTACGACGCAGCAATCCTCAGAAAACAAGATTTTGAAACCCTCAAAGTACGTTTCCATGTAGAACTTGTCACTTTTTTTCCTCCCCTTTTTGCTTTCGAGTTACTTAGTCGTAAACTCTAAAATAGCGCTCACGAGCTTTCCATTCTGCGGCACATTTCTCTGCTTACTTTTCGCCATATTGACCACTCATACCCACAGTTTCCAGTCCTCTCTCGGCCGGTGCCATTTTGGAGAAGGGTCTATTAGCTGAACTTCACAAAACTTGTCCGAGCGGGAGGGGAGGGATATGACGAAAAGAGCTGAAAAATAGCCTATATTTGGATAATTATGAGATCATCCCACTGTCCAAATTTAGTGAGAATCGAAAGCAACGCGGATTTCCTGTCATGCTTTCATCCATGGTTATTGGGATAATCAAAATCCAGTGTGCGGACCATTAAGGAGTTTTAAACTTTATAAAACACTCCTGGTCATTTATTAAACATTACATAACACACTGAACAGTTCATCTCACAGGTTTATTAAAATCTAGCAAACTGGATCATTATTGCTCCTTTTACATAAATTAATCTCAAGTTATCTCAGTTTTCATGCCAGCATATTGACAAAAGAAAAAAGGCATTTTTAGCGTTACAGACTGTACTAAGAAAACTTTTAATATAGTATGTACATGAATTCTAGCCAATCTACGTAATTGCTCAAACCACATTGGTCAAACCACTTAACTCGTTTATTATGGCACACCATGGTGATTTGTGTAAATCCTAACAAAGAAAAATTAGTAAAATAAAGTATTTCTGGAGTTGACCCAGTTATTTTTTACAATATCTAAAACAGACAGTTATTTGCTATTCTAGAAACTAATTCAATTGTGTTCTTTTGTCTATTCAGAAATAAATGTTTCATCATTAATGGTTTTGTAAAACCATCTGATCACTCTTAAAAATTACAGACGAGTAAAATCTGAATATCTTACTGTTCTCACAGTGACTCAGCCAACTTGAAATTTTTTCTCGTTACTCCAACATTTAGCCAATGGAAACTCCGACTTTTGTTAATTCGATTGAACAGGAAAGCCTCATTTTGTGTTCTACCTGACGGATCAAATTATCTGGATTCTACTGTCTCGTTTATAGATGTAACTACAACCGATTTGGTTTTTGCTGTAGACGTTCAGGCTGGGACAGTTACCGCTATTGAGTGGTCAAACAGAACAATCTCAACCGATAAGCAGGCTTCAGGGGAAAGCGCAGCAAAAGAAATCAGTTATTAGCTGCAGAGTCAACAAAGAATTTTAACGTATATCTATACTGACCCGTTAGTTCTTAAAAAATTAACTCCTTTCACTATTAGTTAGCGTAAGAAAGTATAAGTTAATTCAAGCCATTTTCTCTTGAGTCTTTACATCCTAGCTTGTCTTTTTAATTCAAATCCAGTTTAAAAGTAAGTTAATCTGAATAAATTTTTTCAGTTTTTACTAGCCTGCGTAGCAAGCGTTCCTGTGCGTTTTTAGGGAAAGGAAAACCCAGTAATCCATCAAGTTCGGCCAGCGAACGAGTTTTGGCCGCGCGAAAAATGGGGAGAGCGCAAAAAATGAAGCGAGGGGGAGGGGGAAAGGAGGAAGGGAACGCTTGCCGCCAAGCATTATGAATCTCAAATACTCCGTTCGCCAGCCAACGGAGACTCTGATTGGTTCAAAATTGGACAGATGATTAAAAGAAGCAAGCCATGTTGCCAAGATGGCGAACTCGGACGAGGAAGATTTACAGAGAGCTCTCGATTTCTTGGCCCAGAAGGGTTTTGATAGAGAACTGAAGCAAGAACAGAAATCTGCAATATTACAGTTAATGCGCGGAGGAGATCTACTGGGAGTTTTGCCAACAGGCTTTGGTAAAAGCCTGATATTTCAGCTTCTTACCGTCGCAAAGAAAGGCTCGATAGTTGTTGTCATTTGTCCCCTGATAAGTATTATGAAAGATCAAGTCCTAGAGGCAACGTCCATGGGCTTAACTGCTACAACGATGACAGAAGCCAAACAGGAGGACATTGACAATGGAAAGTACCAGCTTGTTTTCGCCTCAGCAGAAGACGCTTTACAAAGAAAAGAATTCCTTGCTTCCCTGAAGCGTGATTCTTCGCCACTTCATAACAATCTTGCTGCCGTTGTGATAGACGAATGCCACACTATCCAAACATGGACGGGAAAGAGGTAACGGCAATCGCTGGTCAAATAATTTCTCGCAATGTGCTATCTTTGTACTGCTCTTCTGCACTCACTTCGATCATGATCAGGGAGGCTCGATCGAGCAGTTTTGTCAACAGAGATGCTACAGTACCTTGCTCGCTTACCACGAGCAACATCATTTTCACACAATTTCAAAGATGGCAAGCATACGTTGACTTAGGTTAATAGATCTATTCTAAGACATTGCTTTTATCATTTCTTTAGAGGAAAAAAAAGCAAGAAAACAGAAGCCTTCCGTGAATGTTTTGGACAGCTGGCGACCTTGAGGTCGTTTTGTAAAGAAGGTAAGAGATTTGCAAGGGAAAAATAGACAACAAAAACTTCACATCGGTTACGTAGTTGTAGTCAATTGCCCAACGCATTATGAACCATTTGAGCGGCCTCTTCAACAAATGTATACAAAATCTCCCAGTATGATGCAATCTACAGGTAGTGCAATAATAGTGTAATATATAATTAAACTTGTTATTTTGCTTTTCCCTTCAGGTACTCCAGTTGCAGCCCTTACTGGAACAGCGGACAAAACCACTCAAGAAGTGATCAAAACAAGCCTGGCCATGAAAGATCCCTTGGTCATTTATGTAAGCCCAAGTCGTACAGATCTAAGGTTCAGTGTCAAGAAAGTGGCTAAGGATAAGCATTTGAGTGAGCTTGACTGGTTGGTTAACATACTCTCTGAGAAGGGAAAAGAATGCCCTAAAACTCTAATATTTTGCAATACAATGAATGACATTGCCAAAGTTGTTAATTATTTACTCCAGAAATTGGTTGATTTTGCATATAATGACACTAAAGACCCGGAAAGTTGTTATATTGGTATTTACCATTCAAACAGCTGGCAGGAATGCAAAGATCGCATAACCAAAAGTTTGAAAGAGAATGGAGTAAAGAGAGTTATCGTTGCGACTACTTCATTGTGCATGGGTGTGAACTTCCCAGACATTCGCTATATCATCAATTGGGGGGCAGCAAGGAGCATCCTAGACATGCATCAACAAGCAGGAAGAGCTGGCCGGGATGGCTCTCAGTCCCATATCCTCACTGTCTTTCATGGTCAACAGATCGGGCCCTGTGAGCCTGAAGTAAAGGAGTTTGTCCGAGCAAAGGGGTGTCTGCGTGTTGCAGCTTACCAGTCTCTGGACAGCACAATCCAGCCTCTAATGCCATTTCATGATTGCTGTTCTTATTGTGCTGTTTTATGCAAGTGCAATGGTGATTCATGCTCTGCTCTGGTCCCCGAGCATGAGAAAAGAGTTTTGGATGAGCATGAAAATGTAGTTAAAGACATAAAACAAAGGGAGGTGACTGAGGAAGAGCGAGAAGAACTTAAGGTTGCTTTGCGGGAAGTTCTTAAAGACATGCAAGGTGTTGGACTGCACCTGTGTGGTATTGCAAGTCATGGATTCTCGAGACAACTCATAAATGATGTTGCGGAAAACTGCCAGTTTATTTTTGCTATTGATGACATTGTTGGTATATATCCAGTTTACTCCATATCTAATGCCCTTCGCATCCTAGAGGTAATTCAAGAAATGTTTGGAGATATACCTAATTTGGATGAGACACTTGAACTGATTAATTTCCCGACTGATATTCCTACCTATCAATGGTTTGACTTTGATGATTGTGACTTTAATGACAGTGATGAAGAGTTGTATGAAGCGACAGTATTGTAAGTACAAAAATCATGCTAGTTAATGTAAAGTGGTCATTTAGGATGCAAGCTGGTAGAATGTAAGCTAGCCTGGCTATAATACTCGACCTTTAATAACGTTTCAACCACTGCTCATGGGAACGGTTTTTATGAATTTTACTGGCCCAGAGAAACTCTTAGGTGATGGTCCTTCCTGGCCTTGGTCCACAAGTAGTTTTGAGTCCTGTGACAGTACTTAGGATCTTTTCTCAAATCCAGGACAAGTGGGGTATCACTAAGGTAGAGCACTGTAGGAAGTTGGATTTTTGACTTCTAGTACAGTGAATAGCGTTTAATTAAGAAAATCAATTTTGTCTGAAGTAACAGGGCCCCCGGAAGTGATGTACAATTCTAATGTGAATTTAAGGTTTCCAAAGAAGGAGGTGCTATCACTTTGGGGAATACTAAAATTTTTTACAGCCAGATTCACGTATGCTGCATTTTAACATAAGTTGTAAAATTGGTTCAGGTTTTGGATAGCCGCCATGTACCACTGTCTTGCTTTCATTAAGTGGGTGATGGTGGGCAATATTGACATGTGGATAATGTTCACAGATTATGATTACAAAAGTTATGTGGTTTTTTCATGATCAGAATTAAAAGTTGTGGAAGCAATAGTTAAAAAAATATATAGATCTATAGTCCCTTGGGTATGCCAATCACCCCCTTCCCTCATTGGACAAGACATTTGGAGATGCAAAGGTTAAACTGAAAAAGACGAGCACCTCTTTTTGATCTTAGAATTTGATATGTTCCTGTTTGTATGTACATATGAAATTTTTTGACATAAGGAAGATTTGAAAAAGAGATAATATCTGTTTACTATCAAAAGCTGTTTGTATTGCATACTGTAAAGTATAGACATTACATATATTTCGAACTATTTGGAAAAAATGCTTCCTGGATTGAATGGATGACTTTCCCTTCAAGCTTCTTTCCCATGAAGCTCCAAAATAGTACTAATAAAATAAGGTTGTGTACACATCCAGGTGGAATTATGCTGTCTATCTATATATCTACAGTGTATCTCATTATCACCATTGCTCCTTGGAAAGATCTAGAGATGGTAAAATTTTACAACTGTCTGGGCTGTAGTAGTGTAAACTTGAATAAAGAGGATGGGTCTTTTCCTGATTCAAAAATATGGAGAAGTATACAACCTCAGTTTCTGATCTACCCATATTAGTAACAAAAACACAAGCAGATCCAATAATCACTGATAGATTGAGGCCCACAGATCAATATGTTCCTGGATCCACTGGTTAAAGTCACGATAGTCAAGTCCGTGAAGTAAGTTTCTCTCAAACTTTGGAAAAGCAGCATAGCCCTCTCGCCCATAAATTTTCTCAAAGGCCTTCTGCTTGATCAAGTCCTTCAGTATCTGTGTCACTGCTTCATCATCTTTAGTGCTTGTTCGGTGACTCTTGTCTTTTGTCACACAGTCTTTGTCAACAGATGCATACAACACTTCCATAGTCTCCAAGGTTCCTGCAGTTCGCTCTGCATTCTTTTCATCTAGATTTGGGCCCAGAGCTCTCCACATGGTTTTCAGCACCCGGTTTTGCTGCTCCTTTTTCAGGTCAAGAGGTATATTGTGGCCTCTACCTCCACTGCTATTAAAGAATCTATTCCACTTGCAGCTCAGTGCGTGCTGGGGTGGAAGTATGGCAATGCATTTAACTAAATGCAGCAAAACCACATAAGCATATTTAGGATGACCAAGATTCTTGTAGAGAAGGAGTGCTAGTCTGTATAGACTAAATAGCCTGTCACCATCACCCTCTTTCACACAGTCATTGAATTCCATCAGAATTAGACCAAATGTCAGTTTGGCACAATGGTAATTATATCTGTAGTCCTCTTTCTTCTCATCCTCTTCCATTGCTTCCTCCTCAGCAACCCCTCCATGTTGTCTTTCTTCATGCCTGCGCATGAGAACAAACGGATGTTTGGATTCAATTATTACAACTAGAAGCTCAGCCTTTTCAAGGGGTTAGGGAGGGGATCGAGTGACTATCACCACATCCTGTAATGTTTCCCCTTTTTGTGAGTCTCTTAAACCTGCCTCTGCCCCATTGCACACAAGTTTGACCAATGAAACATAATCTCCAATTGCTCTAATTGGGCCTATATTTTGCAGCAAACAGTCAACATCAAAAACATACTTGTTCCTTGTTGTTGGGGTACTGAAAACTTCTCCACATCGATATCGACAGTAATAGTATCCGAGCTGATCTCGCACATCCCTGCCACAGTCAAAACTCAGTGCATGGATTCTTACTTCATGTCTAGGATTTTAAAATGCAAGAATGTCATTGAACTTAGTCTCCAATAAATAGTGATAGGAATGACAAACATATTGGGCACCCAGGGATACAAGGGGTTCATAAAAATTTCCAAACAGTAGGAAATAATTGTATTGTGACAGTCAGTCCTGGACAAGCAATCAATAACCCACTTTTGATTTTTTCATTCAACCAAATTAAAGCTTGACAATGAGGTCTAATGTGGATCTATTGGCTGTTGAGCGAGGCTCATGCAGTCCATTCTTTCTCAGTGTCATGCACATTAAGCTAAATAGAGCAATAAAAGAAATGTCAACATAAGCCTAACTTGACTGCTTTGTCACAGGTTATTAGACTTACAAATATTATCTATTCTGTGACTTCACAACTGTCAACAGGTCCAAAGGGAGATGTCGGGGGGGGGGGGGGGGGGGATGGAGGGCTCTCCCACATTTGTTAACAGTTGCCATATTTTCCACTATTTTGGTACATTTGTCTCGCCTAGGGCGCCCAAGGTTATGTGAATCAACTAGAGCCCCATCAGAATATTTCAACTTACTATGGACCTGGTACATGCTACATGGCCAGGGTATTTGAGTGCCTCTTGATGTCTGAGGAAAAGATAAATAACACACCTCACTCTGCTAGAGTGCAACACATATGTTGCCTGGCAACCCTCATGGCGGCACTTCCATCGCCCAGCTTCTCTCTGTGCCTGTTGCAGCTCCGTTGATTGTGTGACCAGAGACTCAATCTCACCTGCATTAAAAACGAACTTCTTCAAACAATTCTCACATATCTCAAGTAGCCATTTGGCCTGGACATGTTTTGGTACAGTGGAGTCGGGCATCACAGTGTTTGGCTGATCTGTGATTATTAAAAAAAATAAAAGAAAAACACTTTCAATATAGAGCCAAGGATACTGGTCCCTGCTCCCAAAGCTCAAAAACCTGACCCATTCCTGACCTGAGAATGTCGAAATCAATACTATGACTACCACAGCCGTTGAAACCCAAAAAAATGATACCCTATCCCAAACCTAGATTTCAAAATTTGGCGAAATGACAAACCACCTTGCCAGGACTTCCAATGACAATCCACCAAAGATTCGACACAAGATTAGTCTAACCCAAGGGCATGAGTGCGCGGGGAGGCAGAGGGGGTTTGCCTCCCCAGATAGGCTTAACATTTACAGTGAGCATATGGGAAAAAATGGTACTTGCCCCCCTAGCAGAATAGGTCTTGCCTCCCCCCCAAGTAAAAATTTCTAGCTACGGCATTAAAACCCATCCGAAATTAGATACACTACCACAGACTTTTGCGAAATTTATACCCTATCTCAACCTGTATGAACTTGAGAACCACACTTAGGGCAGCAAGTCTTACTATAACTTCAAACTGCTACATGTGTTAGGTGCTGCTCTGAAACTTCATGGTACGGTTGACATTCAGACCAGCAAGCAGGGTCACAAGTTAATCAGCTTTACTGTCACATGTCACCATCTGTAATGGCACAACTACAGCCTAAACTCACCATCTTGATCCTTCATGCCATACATTTCCATAAATGATGCCAGTATGTGAGCTTCCACCTCACATTGGTGGAACTCACTGTACTCATTGTAGTGAGACTCGATACCCTTCGCTGCATTTGACTTCCCAGTACGATTAATGCTCGCTGATGTGGTGCCAACCTCTGAGGAAGATGAATGGTTCACAAACATCTTATACTCTGCCTGTTTCAAAAGAAGGATATAACATAATGCTAGGTCACAGGTGATTTCATGCGAACTTTACTTCTGTCCTGAGAAGGCATGATTTCTGACAACATCAAGCAATTTTCATTTTAAGTGGGTAATTAAGTCAATTTTCAACTTTTAAGTTGATATACTGTAGTTCCCTTCCATATAAATTATTTTGAAAGAATTTTGTACTATGGTTCAGACATATTAACCTGATCTGATTAGCCTGATCTAGTTAATACCCTGAAGTATTTAAATCAGTCGTAATTGGGCAATTACAACTCAGAGAAGAAAAAATATATATATCAGAAAAACATTCTAACAACATGAAGGCCAGTTTTGGACAGCCCCTTTAAGAACCCATTATTTATACCTTATATAGAGTGAATTTTGCATGCCAGTCCGCAAATTCAGGCTCCAACCCCTTCATCTTTTCATACGGTCCCGCACCATCCCGGTAGGTCCAGATCACATTACGCGACCGCTCTTCAAATAACTGGTCTCCGTGAAGAGGGACTGTCGCTGCAAATATTTTCTGGCCTTTGACTTCAAGGCAAGGAACAAATTTCTCCTGGTTATGCTGAAGCAGCTGTGCCATATCCCCTGACACATTTGGGTTTAGAAATTCCATAGACAGGCAGCACTAAAAGATAACATCAATTTTTAATACTGGATCCGGTGATTAGGTATTTCAAACTTGTGACCTACTGTAGGGCAAAGAAACAACAGGTAAGAGAGTAATGAAACCAGATTTTATTTAAACAATGAGTTCTGTTTCATCATACATTTCCATTCCTCAAGGTTGGGGACAAATGATATCAGAAATGACTGTACTCCAATTACAAGCACAGGCAGGGTGGTAAGGAGAATTTTGGAATTTCACAGCAAGGTGCTATTGGAAAGAAGTTTTTGCATATACAAGAATGGTGGATTGGTATTTCTTGTTGTAAACTTGAATTAATATTATATCCCCCTACAATGCTGATTAAGTCTGTATTACAACTCATTGTCACTGCGACATTTTGATTAGGAGATGGTATAGCCTAAGGCATGAGGATAAAGAAAAGAAAGACTTCTACTTTATAATAATAATAATGATAATTAGAAGTTACTCATTTGAGGGATAATTTAAATCAGAAATTACTGAAATAGGTTTCATGAGAATGGAGAAACAAAACACTATTGACCACAAGCAACCTTTTTAGAATAACAAGTAGATTCCATTTTTATTTACCAGAGTTGATTTTGTAGCCATTTCCTTGGAGTATGTATGGGGTATATGCCACATTACTTTGTCTTTAAGTGGACTGAAGGCTGTCAGGTGCCTTGTTAGTATCCTGCTAACAAGAACTGCCCAGCAGTGTAGCAGACTTTCCTGAACTGTGTCATCGGGAAGGAGCTCTGCAAACATGATCTCTTTAGCCTGTTTCTGGCTTCCAAAGCTACTTAAGGCAGGATCTTGTACTCGGTCAAGTATGGCAAACTGATGGGTCCAGTGTATGGAACGGTTCTGGTGGTGCTTCGACTGTACTCGGACATTGATTTCATGGTCAATGTTGTCACCAACCAGCCTAGGATGTTTAAAATAAATATAGGTTTTCTTTCATACATACTATTTGTACAAAGCCATGTGTCTAAAATATTTACAAGTAGACTAAAATAATATAACATCCTTTAGCTATGAAACTATAATAGGATACAAAGAAGGGATGTCAGGACTTCCACAATTATGATTTATTATTTACCTCTCGAAAAATATCTTTAATTTTGTACAGGACTTTTTCCTATAAACAACCTTGACATACCCAATAACACACCCAGTGCCACGCCCCCAAACACTCAATCTTTACACTTTTTTTTATCCTACCTTATATTTTTCACATATGCTTAACGAATAATGCATTTACTGTTCTAAACAATTGAGGCCTGAGAAATCTGTATGTCCTGAAATTTTGAAGTGCCATCAGCCAGACAATAGCATACATACCTGTACAATGGAAGCTTAGTTGTGCGAAGTTTGCTAACAGCATCAGCCAAACACAGCCCACTGTAAGACGATTCATTCAACTTGTGCTTTGCACCGTCCAGTTCTTTCATGAGTAAACTGTAGCCCTGAATGGTGAAGTTGTCATAGTTTTCCAAGGTGACTTGGCTAAAGTCTAGATCAATGGCCATGTTATCCTCCGCTGGCATAGCTGGTAGTTGTTCCTGTTGGATTTCTTCTCCCAATAGTAAAGCTTGCTTGTTTTGTTCTATCTCCCGCTTCCAGGTAAGTACCTTGCCTTCTAGTTGGGATACCATCTTAGTTTGAGCACGAAGCATAGCATTCGGGGACATGCTAACTCCCAAGCGGTTCAATCTAACCAGGTCAGCATTTTTCACACCACTGTGAAAAAGTACCGCGGAGATTCGGTAGTGAAGTGCAGAAGCTATTACATTTACTTCCCTGCAAATGGTGGCAGCCGCTAAAGCGATGCTGTTGGCACTGGAACCAGCCATCAATGCATCCTCCTCTTCTAATCCAGCTGCAGAAAGCATGAAAGCGTAGAACGTGGGACAAAACACGCGCAACTCGCGCAAGAAGATTGTGCTAGAAAATCCCCCGACTTCGTCTGGGTCTCTCAGCAGCAATATGCTCTCTTCTTTAAGATATTCTTTGAGTTCCTTTGACATCTCTTTGAGGATTTTGTCTTGGACTTCTGCGAAAAGCTCCTTGTGCTGTAATATTGTGCTTGAAGCAGATTTCCAGTTCTTCAACGCGAGTTGCTTTACCAGTAGTTTGCTTAGCATGTCGCGGGGAATTCTTGCAATGAAATCGCCGTTCGCGACAAAGGCAACTTTTACTTGCAAATTCCCCTCATCCGGCAAATTATCCACATTTAGAGCGGCATCTAATCGTTCTTCATCGGTTATCTTCCGTCTCTCAAAAGACAACGATTTGCGCGATGAAAGTTTTCTTGCGGGGGAATTAACGCGAACCGCCTTACGACATGGGCTATTTCCCTGCGGCGTGTTGAGAAGGCGCTTTGTAGGAGCAACGTTTTCTTTGTTCGGGGTTGACAAATGATTATTTGCACTTCTAGCGATGACTTGACTTCGCCGTATATGTGCCCAAGGTTTCTTATTTTGCGGGCGCATTATTGCAAACCCTACTTGAATATCTAGAAGGATCATTCGGAACTTGAAGGCCGACTGATTTGATAATTTCTGCAAGAATTGTCCCAAAACATTCTCGTCTCTTCGAAGGCAAAAACAAATTCTCAGTGGACTTGTGCTGATCCTTCCCTGCAGTCGTTCCGAACTGGATCTTAAAGTCGCAGCTGCAAATTCTACATTTTGCAGATGGCGGCGCCATGAATTTTCAACGCGATTTAGAGATAACTTCATCTTCGACTTGGGAAAACCTTCAAACTCTTCTTTTGACAGAAGATTCACGTGGAACGATCGTCTGTTTACTTCCGCCAAATTTTGATTGGGTATTTTTGACAGTTGTCATTTCGTCAAAGTCACTGACGCGTGCAACACCGCGGCAGGAATCCTAGGGGGCGTATTTGAGATTCATAATGCTTGGCTGCAAGCGTTCCCTTCCTTCTCCCCATTTTTCGCGCGGCCAAAACTCGTTCGCTGGGTTTTCCTTTCCCTAAAAAACGCACAGGAACGCTTGCTACGCAGGCTAAGTTTTTACATGATACTCCATGTGACGAACGACACATCCTCCCCACCCTTCCAGTGAAGGGTAATATAAAATTTCTGCATTTTGAACAGAGGTAGCGTAGTCCTCGATCTGTTCATGTATTTGCTGCATTATAGTCAGGTGTCAATTGAGGATAGCCGTCCATATGGCCAACGAAAATTTCAGCAGAGCTTAAAGAACTTTTTCCTATGAAAACTTTGGTAGGGAATTTAAGGTTTGAATTAAGTGGAAACTGCTTGATGCAATCTCTACTTGGACAAAAATAGAAAAGAGACTCCTCTACAGGTCTCTGATTATTCACAACTTGCAAACCTTTCACTCTGAGACACAGAGCCCCAGGCCAAATTTTCTTCTTACATCTTCGAGCCGTGCAGCGTGGATTCTCCCCTAGATCTGTCTCTTCTTTGTGTAACAAATACCACTCAAGTTCCCTACCGTTCCTCTCATCCTGGGAAAGAATACTTTTAGCGTCTTTTGTAGAAAGGACCTCATTCACATTATCTTCGGAGAGAATAATCTGATGGAGCAAATCGCTTGTCTCCTCCACGCGTAAAACGTTAAGGTAGACAAATATGAGATGTTTACAGAGTTGCTTTGCACTTTGGCTTGAATTCGTATTCTCACATGTACAACTTGGAGCTGTTGATACCTTCACTGTGTACTCCTTCTTAACGCGTAAGTCCTCAATTTGAAATGATCGTGAGTATTGCTGAGACTGAGAAGGTTCTTCTTTGACTTCAAATGAACCTTTCACTATTGCATCCTGAAACCTGTCCAGGAAGATTTGAGACCTTTTGGGACGATACTTTCCTGGGATAGTCGGTAGTCTTTCATGACCTGTAAAAGTTAAAAATTTACACTCACATGTAATAGTCAATTTTATTTGCTGTAAAGAATGAACCCTTGTTGTCTTTGTTGAAATTCACGGTTTTAGTTACGCCTGCAAGCTGTGCCCAACACAAGTCTCAGACAAGACACAGAGAACACACCATAAACTTCTACATGTTCCGAACTCAATTTCTTGTGAAAAAAGATTATTTTTGACGACTGCTGGATGTTAATTTTTTTCCCGCGAAATTGGTGTACGAAAATGAGTTAAAAACATGTGAATTAATCCCAAATCAGTGGAATTTAACCAGTGCCACGCTTAACCACATTCGCTTTGTTTTTTTTTATCACCATATCAAAGATAAGATTTGAAATCTTTGCTAATATTTGCACAGGGAGCCCTCACATCCGTTTAGAATATGAGTAAAAGATCAAATTACCTTTATCACGCTCGTTGTGTGTTTTGAGGCCGACATACCCGCGCGCGGTAAATTGCACGGTCTGCTAGTGCGAGGTCTGGAACCGAGATTACGGAAATCGCTCGGAGCCTGCTCGGAAATCTAATAAAGTGACAAGGGATGAAATTTAAATCACAGCGTTTCGAGTTTCGCATTACTTCGAGGGGAACTTTGCTTCGTAATTTGACGAAAATTGCTCTGTGACAAGAAGAAGGATTAGGCTAAATATATCTAATCTCATCTAGCCCAAACACCCAGAAAGTATGCGATATTTTGGCGTTGTTTTAAACTACCCGCTTTCGCGCCATGTCTCTGCCAGTTGGGGGCCACGGAAGTCAGAAATACTACAAGTTGATTGACAGATTCGAAGCGGAAGTGATAATGTCGCTTGTTCTGATTGGTCCGTTTTTTATACCGCAAGTGTGGTGATTGTATTCCGGAAAAGGAATGCTGCCACAAGGCCAGAGCCAAGGCCAAGGTCAATGTCAAGGCCAAGGCCAAGGCCAGATCCGATTCATGGCGCCAAAGTGGCGGGAAGAGTTGAACAACTTTTTATTTGAAAAAACACTGGAATTTCATAGCTGTTCTGTTAAGAAATTTCTTCCTCCTGACAATATGAAGCAGGTATTAATTGTAGGAGAAGATTTTGCCAATGTCAATCAACTGTAAGGTAATTTTGTGATGTGAGACGGCGAGGTTTTCGTTATTTGTCGACTTTTTCGGTCCTGCGATTCAGATCAGCTTAAAAATTATGTCGCCGTTCGTTTGCCTATAGCTGTTTGATTCACTGTCAAAAGAAAGTGCTGGATGTCGTTTGGCTGGCCACAAGGCACAATACCTTAAGTTGCTGGGCGGCCGGTAGTGGCAAAGATAGTTAAGAGACTGGCTGCTACTGTCGATGGTAGTGGGAAGTCCTTTCTCAAAGCAACTTCTGAGTGTAAGACCAAAACGGTTTATGTTACAAGCACAACTGTGGACTCAATGTTGATTCCTACATAGTCCACAGCTGAATTATTTTTCAAAACATTTGCAACATCAATTTATGCATGTCTATTTTCTTGACACAAGATTATCCCTAGTGATATGATTCTATTCGATTTGCATAGTTGTATTATTATTGTTCTTTATAACTATTTTAATTTTAAATCTTGTTCTTGTACACTATACACGTAATTCAGTCTTCGGACTGCCAGGTGTTCTTTTTTAATAAACGATTTATAATCAAAAGGAAGCCATTGGTCCACCTTTTTGCAACGCTGTGTATGCCCGTCAAGAAACCTGCATTTTGACTACCGGTCTCTTCTTCACATCTTACTTCCGTTCCCCCCAACTGGCAGAGACATGCGACGAAAAAAGTGAGAAGTTTCATCCCTTGTCAATTAATTAATTTCGGTGAGTGATCGGATCCTCCGAGAAATTTGCGAGTCCCAGACTTCCGTTATCTTGGTTCCAGACTTCGCACTAGCAGACCGCCCGCATATTAAACATTCAAAATGGCGGCTACAAAACACAAAACACGCGCGATAACGCTAATTTGATGTTTTCTTCATATTCTAAACGGATGTGAGGGCTCCCTGTGGATTTGTTGACAATTGAAAACACCGACTCGGACTTGAAAGTGCAGGCGCTGCATTATGCAAATGACTTCTTGTACGCGTCAGACTTTCCTTTCAAAAACTTTTGCAAAATCGCTCAACATACAGAAACAATACGAAAAAAGTACTTGGGAAAAGAGTAATGACGCGTACTCGTTGTCGATCAGAGTACAGACCACGATAAACCATATTTCGATTTTTACGTTTTAATGTTTTTTGCGACAATATCAACGTCAAAGAAAATGCTTTCTTTCAGAGCGCGAGCTGAAAAAGGTATTGCGCGATACATTGACGCAAGCGGCGTAGTTGGGACCTAGTAATTTTTGATTGGTTCGTTCTGAGCATGAGCATGCAAGTTGCCCTGGACTCTTCTTTCGCCTGCCCGGGTTCAGTCCCTATATGGGGTGGGAAGAAAGGAGAGTTCAGGGACTGGACCAAGAACGCTGTTGAGCCATGCAAATGGGACCTCGCATTTGTAATTTATTTTGGTGCCGGCAACGGAAGATAAATTCATGAATGGATTAAGGGACGTGGCAGTTACATAGGGCTTGCCCGTATTCACCCCTCAGGAGTTTCAAAAAATGCTGATGAGATCGCACTCACTCTGCTTTGTGAAGTAGAGTCATAAGACTCATTTGAGTATTAAACTATTCTACCACACCCCTTACCCTGGGAATGCACCTCGTGGAAAGAATTTGAAGGACTGACTTGATCCGGGCTTTTGTCCGGTGGGAGTAGTAACAGTAAGAATCATTATATTTCTGGTACTAAACAAGAAATAGGAAATATTGGATATCCTGCCTACCTTGTGAAGGCGCATCCTCGTGGTCTCTGCCACTGAAAATGAGAGAAGTAGTGTTACATCAGCCAAGGCTCTTGAAAAGAGACACAATATTGAAATTTCTTACATACAGCTTCAAAAACTTCGCCTTCCACTCGCTTTCAATGATTGTTGCCTTAGAGATAAACAAAGGTTGATCCGGAGCCCCAAGGTTAGCGTGAGCAGCTGGCTTTCCACTGTATTTCTATTCGCAAGGATTACATGAAGACCGCGAGATACGAGTAACACATGGATGAGTCACTTAATTACTATTAATATACGGATATGTGGTGTGTGGCGTAATTGATCTTGTTTTCATGTAAGATGCGGCGGCATGACAAATGCACACTGAATTGATCGAATAAATGTTGGTTGGTTTTATCTTCCCCACTAGTAAAATATCTTCGGGAACTATCCAATGCGTTACAGGATACATGCATTTGACATCAGTTTAACATGAGGGAGAGCATGCGTGAGCCCGACATGGTCGGACGATGCAATATGGCGGATAGTGTCGGGGAGGTACAAACTTTTGAAGCCACTCAACCCGAACCAAAGCTAATTGACATCAAGGAGATGCTAGTTAACATACAAGCTACGGTTGCGACGATACTCAGGGAAAACCAAGAACTGAAGCAAGAAATTTTAGAGTTGAAATCCGCCCTAAACGCCAATCAAAGGGAAACGGAGAAGCTTCAATCGCAACTTACCAAAGCCGAGAAAGCAAATGACACGTTGAGAAATGAGCTTAACCACACAAGAATAAAGCTAAAAGATCAGATTGAAGAAACGTATAAATTGGATGAAAAATATGACGACCTGGAGCAATACTCGCGTAAAAACTAGTTGGAAATTTTGGGCGTACCTGAAGGTGCGTACACATCAACCGACGAAGTTGTTATCTGTATTGGAGAAGCCATAAACGTCGACATCAAACCGGAAGATATAGAAATATCACATAAACTCAAAAGAAAAACCACTAAGCTTGTTATTGTCAAATTCGTGAGCCACAAAGTAAAATCTCTTCTCTACCAAGCGAGAACCAAGCTTAAAAACGTGAAAACCTCTGACATATTTCCAAGCGATGCTTTCTCGTCTCGAGAAGACCGGCGTGTATTCATCAATGAGAACCTTACGAATTATCGAAGAGAGCTTTTCTGGAAAGCAAACAAGATGAAGAAAGATAACATGATTACCAACACATGGACAATGGATGGAAAAATATACGTAAAGACATCGCCAAGCGGAGCACCGGTAAGAATTTATTGTGAAGAGGACTTAGATGATCTTTAAACGGAATTCAAAGTACTGTTGAATAAAAGAAGGGACTACGGACTGGATTGCTGAGGGAAAGAACTCTTAAAAGGTCTGTTTTTTAAATTCATTATTGGTAACCTTTTTGTTTTGTTTCGTTTTAGTGCTTTCAATTGCAAATACGAGGGGGAATGCGAACCGTATTTTTTATTTCAAAAATCGAATCTTAAATGCATAAGTTACACCTGCAAAAATGCTTGGTAATTTCATTAAATGTAAGAGGTCTTAGAGATACGGTTAAGAGAAGGAGCATTTTCACGTATCTGAAAGATCAGGAGGCCAATTTTTATTTTCTACAAGAAACGTTTTCCAAAGTAAGTGACGAAGCTGTTTGGAGAAATGAATGGGGAGGTGAAATTTACTTTTCTCACGGGACTTCTCATAGCAAAGGTGTTTGTATTTTGATTAATCGAGCGGTAAAAGAAAAAGTGACCTTCACATCCAGTGACGCGGACGGTAGAATAATCTTAATCAATCTCACTTACAACGGTTTAAAACTGTCATTTTGCAATATATATGCTCCCAACGACCACATACAACAAGTAAGTTTCATTCAAGAACTAAATTGTCTCCTAATTGACAAATCAGAAATTACAACCCTTATAGTAGGAGGTGACTGGAATTGTACATTATCTAAAAAAGACAAAAAAGGTGGTTCTCCTTGGAGGCCAACAGCATATAGGAATTTGGCTAATATCACAGTGGATACCCTTGACCTTGTCGACATACAAAGAACTCGTTATCCGAATGTCAACAAGTTCTCGTACAGGTCTAAAACGTTAGGTGTGAAATCAAGGATAGACTTCTTTTTAATATCCAAGCACTTGACCAAATTTGTTAAAAAAGTGGACATCCAAACCTCAATTGCACCAGATCACAGCATGATATTATTATCACTGTCGTGGCAGAACGAGAATCCTCGAGGACCGGGTTTTTGGAAATTCAATAACTCTCTATTAGAGGACAAGGAATACACAACCAAAATTCTAGAATTATATCCTCAGCTTCGAGAAAAATATCATTATGTAAATGACCGACAGCTGTTTTGGGAACTGATTAAAATGGAAATAAGAAGCGCAACCATTTCGTTCTCAAAAGGAAAAGCACAGGCGATTCGTAAGCATGAGGTGGAGATCAAACAACAACTAGATGAGATGGATAAAATTATCTGCAATAGCCAGAACCTTGATAACATTGACGGAATTCTTAAACAATATGACGACCTTAAAAAGGAACTCCAACATCAATATGAAAATAAAGGCAAAGCTGCAATTTTCAGGTCTAAATGCCGCTGGGTAGAAGAAGGCGAAAAAGCTACAAAATACTTTTTTAATTTAGAAAAACGGAACTATAATAGAAAAACCATAAACGAAATTAAATTGGAAAATGATGAAACAACTACTGTACTGATGAAACACAAATTCTGTCAATGATCCAAGGATATTATAGTAATTTGTACAATTCTCAACTAACAGATGCACAGAACAGCTTTGAAATATTTACCGAAGGCATGGAAATTCCTAAATTAGACGATGCAGAAAGAGATGCTTTAGACAGTCCTTTGACTTACGAAGAATGCAAAAAATCATTGGAGACTTTTGAAAACGGAAAATCACCAGGCGAGGACGGTTTTACCGTAGAATTTTATAAGCATTTCTTTGATCTCGTAGGAGCGGATCTATTAGCAAGCCTGAATGGAGCATATGAGCGTGAGAGGTTATCGGTCTCTCAGCGTAGGGGCATAATAACACTTTTGCCGAAAGACGACGCTGAATTATTGCTTTTACAGAATTGGCGTCCCATCACTCTACTAAATGTTGATTATAAACTTGCATCAAAAGCCATTGCAAGGCGAATTGAGCCAATACTCTCAAAACTCGTACATCCGGACCAAACTGGCTTCATAAAAGGAAGATATATTGGAGAAAATGTAAGACTAATAAGTGATATTATGGAGCAAACTCAGGTGAACAACACTCCAGGTGTATTAATATCAGTTGATTTTAAGAAAGCTTTTGACTCTCTGGAATGGTCTTGTATTCAAACTGCTCTCAAAAAATTCAATTTTGGTGACAGCTTAAGAAAATGGGTCGAGATCTTCTACATAGACATAGAGAGCGCAGCTTTGAACAACGGTTTTGCAACGGACTGGTTTAAGCCCTCTAGAGGAGTTAGGCAAGGATGCCCACTCTCGCCATATCTGTTTATCTTGGCAGCGGAAATACTATCAAACAAAATAAGACAAAACTCGATCATAAAAGGAATCAGAATTTTTGGCTCAGAGATCAAATTAAGCCAATTTGCAGATGATACCAACTTATTCTGTGCTGATGTTGCTTCTGCTAAACAAGCCCTGGTTTTTGGAGGTATTTGCCAAAAATGTTTACTTGTCACTTGCATGATGCATTCTCTTGAAGCCAATAATAAACACATCAATGGAAAAAGTAAATGGGAACCTAGGATGGAAGGAGCTGGGGAGAAATCAGGCTTGGTGTTAATTTTTACAAGTGCATCCTCTGTGATACTCTTCTCTAGTATATTTCTTTGTAAGTCAGTTTAAACTTAATGTAAAATAATAATTTTTGTGAAAGCTATCTTCATTTACATAGGATTTACGGATGAAAATTAAAAGCATAAAGTAAAATAAAATAATTGATTATCATTTCAAACTTGAGGCAGTAAAGCTATTACAGTTTCTCAAGACAGATACCTTTAGAAAACTCTAGCCAATGGCTTAGCATAGGTACTAGGAAGTGTCCTTGTTCATGTTTTCTTTCCTCTTTAATTAATTCACTAGCTGTTTGGAACCAAATTCTGTATCTTTTAGTTCATATAGCATTCTACACAGTTTTCTTTAACAGTCTATACAGGTTTAAGTGAACTCACGGTAAGAAATGATAAAGAAATTATAACCCAAAGCACCAGTTTAGGATACTTTCCTTTCACAGTATGCGGACGCCCGAGGAAATAGATTCTGCTGCGATCTCCTAATTAGACGAATATTTTGACGTGAAATGAAGCACATTTCTGCCAAGAGGTCTTATTCATGTTATTTTGAATATCAACCGTTTCATCTAGGTCTCCCGTACAGTGATGTTATATCATTTTAGCATCTAATATCCACACAACGTCTGCTCGGGAGCTTGCGTCAGCTGGCTGGCATCGTAGAAGAAAATGTTATCTTCGACGGGTTTGGCGATAATTTAGCGAAGAAAAATAACTCCTTGGTACATTATCTACTTCCAAACCCAGCATATGACTTGATAGTTCAAATGTCTTTGTAAGGGAGCATTTTCCCCGCAAGATTTTCTCATATTTCGGGGATTTCGAGTATAATTTGATCACCAGATCCTTCATAGGCCCACGCTATCGTTCGCAAAAGAATGGGTTTAAGGTGGCCGAACACAGTTTTCGCGCGCGCTTTTGCTGATGCAATTCAGCACGCGCACAAGGATTTCAAAAAACAAACAAGCCGTCATTAGAGCGATCATTTTATTTACTCAACACTCGCACTATCTGTATTATTTTTCTCTATAATTGAAAGCAGTGTATTGATGGCTTTAGTCTTTCATTACAAAGATACGTTAGAAAAGGTAACGATGCAAAGAACCCAGCAATTTTCAGCTTTTGTTTGTTATCGAAGGAACCCAGTTAAATGCAGCGCATGCGTAGTAAGTCGAAAAATTGCGATTGAGTGAAAAATTGACTTTCGGAGATACGCCTATTTCTCGAAAACCACTTATTAGAATTGCACGAAATTTAGAGCGAAAATACTTTAGGAAATAAGTAACTGGAGGATTAAAAAAAAATTAAAATTTAACAAAGGAAATTCAAGATATGCCAGTGAACCTTCAACGAGGGATAATTAAAGATCTGTTTGTTAAATTATTATTAAAATAGCGCTAACATGTGAGTATCGTTACAAGCTTGTTGCATGCAAATTATAAAGAAAATCTAATGACTAGATTTTCTGCAAATAAACAAAACCGATTTTAAATGCCTGTTTATAATTAATCATTTTGCCATGGCAACGGCACATACGACAGTTAAATTATCAAAAAGTTGAAGTTTGTGTTGTTAACTTGCTTGCTGCCATTTTTGGCGACCAAAGGATCAAGGGTTTTAGAAGCAAAAGTAAATGAAACAGAGGTATCAAAAATTGTGTTCAGCCACCTTAAACCCACTGATCATTTTTATGCATATGTTTAATGAGTCGTTTTCATCACCATTCAAACATTTTAAACCATGTCAAGATCATAATTTTGTGTTCGTGTAGTTCATGGTTTCGTTCTCCAGATATCGGCCAAGAAAAGGGCACGAAGCTTCACTTTTCAATCGCGTCTTCAATTGAGCGATCTCGAAATTGTGCTTGTTTTTGCGCCTTCGACATCTAGTTTTTGAAAACCAAAGTATTTTTGGACACAATATTAACAGGATATTTTATTCCTGCGGTCCGTTGATCGCTTTCTTTTAAATTCTTTGAGCAATCATCGGATGAAAAACTTTTCTGGTATCATATTTTGGCGGCCATTGAAACCTCTCGGACCGCTTCACTTGTGACGTCATAATGGCAAAGATCATCGGCCGCGCAATCGCATTGCCGCACAAACAAAGTTGACCCCTCCCTCCTGGATGAAATCCTATTCAAATGAATATTACTACGTCCCCTGGTATTATAATTATGTACATCAGAGTTACGAGAAAACAAATTCAATAAGTAGGATAGACAAAAACCATTTATACGGCGGAAAATTTGAAGACATCTGTGGAAAGTCCATCTCTCTGTTAGTGGTAACCAACCTAATTCCTTAAAGAGCTGTTCAGAGCTTACCTCCCTAATCTTACGTTTAAGAATAATACGAGCACCTCGTTTTTGTAATCTCAACAGCCTATCCAAATATGTTTTATCTGAGTTGGACCAAACAATATCGCAATACTCGTATAAAGGTTGAACAATTGAATTCTGCAAATGCTTACAAACATCAATACTAATATATTTTCTAATTCTACTCAAGAGACCAAGTCTACGCGAGACTTTCGAAGCTATAGTGTCAATATGTCCATGCCAGTTCAAATTTGAATCGAAAATGACACCTAAGTATTTAACATATGTAACCCTTAAGGGCTAATGCCCGCTACAACTTGGCTGATCGGTCTAATGTGTAGCTTTAGCTCACCTGGTCGGTTGTCGCTTCGAGCCAAGGATGCGCAGATGATCAGAATAGAACTGCTTGTTTCCCATGAACTCTTCGTTTCTCAATGCTCTACACAAAATATAAACAATTTCAACAAAAACGAAAAAGGCAAAAATCCCGTTCAGCACAGCAACGGCAATGATCCAGTGGCTTTTCATGGTTGCACTCTGATTGTGACATTTGTATGTCTGTGTCTGTGTTTGTCTGGCGTTCGCCGGTGAATTCGGTTTGTCATGATTAACTTCCTCCCCTAAATTACACACGAAGTTTGAAGGAAGGCTCCTTGGGTAAAGAACTGCAATTTGAAGGATGATAAAAAAGATTCCTAAAGCAAATCTGAGAGCAAGTTGAAAACAGTACTTCATAAAGAGGAACTTGGATGGTCTTCCGAGAATCAGACTAGCTCTCTCGTCGTCAGTACACTGTCCTTCGGCATCTCCGTAACCTTCAGATTTTTCGAGTTTATTAACCGTTGAAAAGACGCATAAGGAGTAAATCCCACATACAATCAAAATCGCAGCGAAGTTAACAAGGACAAAGCCATAGACAGGAAAACTAAACTTGTTGTACTGCTCCTCGTATTGATCAAAACATTTTCCTTGTGTGAGGTCCTTGTCGCTGAGCTTCGCATCACAGCGGAAATCGATACTTGGTTCGTTTTTTTTCCATGACGGCAAATTTTGAAAGCAAAATAATGTACGATGCAAATTGAAAGGCAACTGCTCCAGCACTGAGCATGTTGAACGTTTGAGGAATGTGCAATTCCTTAAGATAATCCATCATTTTGCTCGTCTGTTTTCTCTTCAAAGCCTATCAAATGGTTTGCATTCCACTTCTGCCACGTAAATTGCTGTCGAAAATACAGTAGTGTAGCAGCTGTCCAAAGCTGCTTTTGTTTTATCATTGTAGCACCTATGGTTTTAGGGATAGGGGCATTGTTTCTGTTGTTTGTTCTATTGTACTCTCAAAGGGTAGCAAGCCAATCATGTGAGACCTTAGGCGAGCTGCTACATCACTCCGAAAATAGCCCGTTCTTATCTGCAATAATTAACTATTGCGTTGAGAATGTTCAGTGATCCATATACCAATGTTGGCGGAAAATAAACTATTCCTATATGCCATATTCGATCGGATTGCACTGATTAATTCATTGGTGGGCTGGTTATTACGAGGTTGGTAGTGTCAGACGGTTTTGGTGTCTTTCTCTTCACCAAACTACTTGCCTACAACATTTCAACAAAATTCAAAAACCGTTAATTATTCATGAAGGAAACACAAAATAAATTAATGTTGACTAACTAAGATCAACTCTAATTCAACTAGAATCAACCAACCCTGCTCCCTCAAAATGAGTACTAGTGTCTTTTTTTTTATCTGATATAGGCACGGCTAAATTTTACGTTTGATTTTCTAGACCAAAATGATCCAAAATCTAGATATTAGTATAATAATGGACAGATTTACAATAAAGTTTTTGAAGCCGTTCAACAAGTTTGCAATTCGTATTTTATCAGTCGTCTCAAACTCATTAATAATTCACCAAGTCAAAAGAATTACAAATCGAAGAATGACTCTATATTTAATTTTCTTCTGGTTGCTATCAACATGTACACTTTTCGCTTATGTTTTTAGGATAGAATGTTATACCGTGAAGGTCGTTTTGGATTAACTCGAGCCGAAAATTCGGCATCATTCATCCAGTTCATCTCTTCGAGTGAAAACCTGTCATGTTCTTCGTATGAGAAATCGGGATTTTTCGGCATAATTTCCTCATGTAGGACTTAAAATTCGTTGTTATCGATAGTATCGTTCTCGTACCTCGAAAGAAACAGGTCTTGAAGCTCCTGAAAGAGCCTCAAAGGAAGACACGACATAAGTTTTCGATAGTTTTAGGTTGATGTTTCCAAGGATTGGAGTCTGTTTACATGCAGTCGCAAGCCGTGGACGACGTCCTCGACCCAGACCTACAGCAGTTTTACTCGTCGTCGTCGTCTCATTCGTCGTTGGTGCTTAAGGTCCCTAATAGGGAACTTAAGCAAACCACGACGACAACGGCAACGGGAACATCGCCAAACAAAAGGTTTAATGAGCAGAACAATAGCTGTGCACGTGCGTTGTAATTTTTGATACATTTCTTTGCCGTCCTCTGCCAAACAACAACGTGAAATGACCAAGTTTTGCGTATTTTGGAGAACCTAGGCCTCGACGTGAATTTTTTTGGTTTTCTTTATGGAATTGGCCGCTGGCATTCCATATTTAGTTTGAGCAGGTTTTTAGACAGATTTGCGTTCTGAACGGATCTATTTACTTACTAAATTCGAGAGTAAAATTGAAATCCCTTTTTTGTTCGGCGTCCTCCCTGGCGTCGCCGTCGTCAGTGCTTAAGTTCCCTAATGTGCGGACAACGGCGGATTGCAATCAGTTATTCAGTTTCTGCGCATGACCGGAACAGAAAATGTGCTTCCGGTATGCCATCGTCGTGCCTCCCGTCGTGGTGCATAAGGTCTCTATAATAACTGGCTACAACTTGAATTGAATAATTTGTGGTCACGAGATGGGCGGTCGATTCGGTTGGGTTGCACGAGAGGGTCATCATTTTCTAAAATCCAAACCTAAAGAGCCACCACCAAAGTTATTATCTTCATTAGGCATGAGAGGGGTAAATTTATATCTGTGAATAGCTTTTCTGTTCTAGAACATGCTTCGTCTAACGACACCAACATTGTAAATTTCAGAACTATGTCGGTGCGTGACATAAAGCTATGAACGTGTTTGTCGAAAAAATATATACTTATCTCAGGATTTTTAGCCTTTTCAGAACTTGAAGTATTAGAAAACGTGCTTATTGAAATGTTTGATTGATCAATTGATAGTCAGTGGCCTAGATAGCCAAAGTGAGTTCCAGATGTTTTCACTACTTTCAGGCCGCCATGTTGGTATCCCTTGGAGGTACACCGACATGGCGGCTCCTTACTGGGCTTCTTAAATTTGTGCAAAACATTTCGACAAATATTTGAAGATCAGGAAAATATACGGACCTAAAAATTAGAGAAGTGTCTTAATTGTTTATCTCCTATAAAATTATGATATTCACCGAATGGTTTTCGAATTATTTTTGTAATTGCGTGACGGTGCAACCCAACTGTCACCTCAGTGGTGAAGGGCGCAAAATTTTGTCTTTGTCCCAAACGTCTGCTGTGCAATCGATCTTTGCTCATCGCTTTACATAACTAACTTACCACATACGCACAGAGCTGAGGTATGAAACGATCCACCGCGACCTTTTTTTCTTTTCCTGTAATCCTGCACTAAACAGCAGAAGTATCTCGTGCCCTCCACCCGTGAGGTGACAATTGACCACGTTCCCAGTCTCGGCCGAGCGGTGACGACAGTAAACTGATCAACCTGGGAGGTACCCGCATCATTTTCGACTATTTTGGCCGTCATATTTCAACGTTTTGCCCAGTTAACACGCTGAAAACTGAGTACTTCATTGGACCTGGGACTGCAGAGAGAGAAACAGAAAGAGATAAAGAAAAGAAAGAGATAAAATAGATCAACGGATTGCGATCCACCAACCATCCATGCTATAGTCAATTGGCACCTGATCAGTATAACGTGACCATATCGCGGGCTCAGATTTAGAGCTCATCGAAGTCAGATGCTTCTTTAAGTTGACCGCTGACAAGGTACTAACTTTTGATTAGATCGCGGGCGCGGGCTCAAAAGCTAACCGACGCATAATTTTTTCTTGTGTAGATCGTTTTCACGTTTCGTCATCAAATTCCAAAATCCAAAACTAAAGAGCCACGAATGTTTTTACCCTCATCAAGCGTAATGCACTTGTCACCGGCTTGCCCGAATGGGGACCCCGGGCTGATGTGGGGGAATACGAGGACTTTATGGGGACTTTGCAACAAATTTCTGCCCTTATGATGGGGGAAATGTGGGGACTTAGATTTTTGAATGCCCTAGTCTCGGAGAGAATGTGGGGACTTCGCTTCTGTTCAACCGAGAAAAGATTGGGAACGATCGATTGTTCGCTCGATCGATGGCAAGATGGCAGAGGAGAAGAAGGAATATGTTTTAAAATCCATTGTGTTTTGTCCATCAAGCAAACCATCCGTCAAAAATTTGTACGTATTTGTAGGCATAAGCAACTTTAAAATTCCCCTGTGTATATGTTATTGTGTTTAGAAGGAGCAATGAACCATCATGATAGTGTGTTTTCCCTTGTTCTTTGTTGCGAGTTCGTTGTTTGAAGTGGCAGGTAGTTTGCAGTCTAAAGAGAACGCAGGGTTGTCGGAACAGCAACAAGTCTGTTTATTCCAAACGAACGTAGTAAATTCCACACAAAAATTCACAACAAGCACACGCTAGGCTTGTAAACTATACTTCGACCTCCGTCATAGTTGTATAAACACACGGCCTCTGCCAAATATTTACGTAACCTCTCTCACACTTTAACAAACACGGCCTCCGCCAAATGCACACGCGACCTTCGTCACACTTCAACAAGCACGGCCTCCGCCAAACTTTACGCGCGACCTTTGTCACACTTCAGTAAACACGTACTCTCTTCTAAAACATACACTCTAAAAAACACTCTCCTTCAAAAAGCTACACCGATCCGCTTATATACTTTACAGCATAAGGTTCTAAAACTTTCCGGCACACCTAAATAAAGTAACATTACAACATAAAACTATTTACAGCATCATACGTAAAACTGTTTAGTAACTGTGATACAAAACTAACTAAATATGCACGAAGATTCTAGACTAATTAAATTAGCATACACACGAACCTTCCAAGTCAAGCAACAATTTTTCGTAACATCCTTCATCAGTCCGGATACATTTAAGACGGAATCCGCCAGACGTTGGAGTAACAAGTGGACAAAAATCATGTACCAAGATTATTTACATTGTATTGCAAACTTCTGTAGGGCTTTTTTAATTATCTTCTCAAAACAATTCATTTCTAGCAACACCAAACGTCGAAAACGAATGTTGAACTTCGTATGAAACGCTTAAAAGTTTTGGTGAAATGAAACTGATGATGGAATTTTGCCTGTGTTTCCACAAGATTACTGAACTTTGAAATTTATTTTCTCTCGTTCTCGTGGGAAATTATTTTTCGGTGTTATTTCAGGCAATTACTTATGTATTTAGCTTTAAAAAAATGTAAAAATGACTGTAAAATATTTAAAATTACTCTGGTACAGATTTTTGTCCACTAAAACCTGAAATTGCTCCATCTTCTATCGGATTTCGTCTTAAAACAGAATCTGGGGAATTCAGGGCGGGAAGAAAAGTTGAAATTTGCACCAGACTGCGAGCAGCTAATGAAGTGTTCAAGAAAAAAATATTTAAAGTTCAATTTTCAACAGAATGCAAAAGTCCGAGTGTTTGCTAACTGTTCAATGAACCAAAATAAAGTTCTGAAGTGCATCTTCAAATCCAGTTGGGTGCTTGGCTTCACCAAATACTGGGGACTTTGCAATAAAAAAATCCCCCACGGGTGGGGAAATACGAGAACTTTGAAATGCACAATTAGCAAAGTCCCCACATCGCCCCCGGGGTCCCCCCACCCCTCGGGGAAGCCGATGACAAGTGCATAAGGGGATCTAAATTTATATCTGTTGACCACTGTCTTTTCAGCTCAATAGCGCGCTTGGTTTGGGAATCAACGCGGTTTGAAGTTCAGAGTTATGACGGTGCGTGGCGTACCACAGGGAGCACACAGTTTTGCTGAGTAGGGATAGAGTAAATAATGGAATGAAAAAAATGAATAGTTTACCTTTGTCTCATGTTGTTATCTCTTAGCTCACGGGATTTCACTGCGAAAACTGCTGCTTACAAATCTTGCGTAACACTGTAGCGCTAAACTCGTACCTAGGCCTTTCCGTGCTCAGGCAAAATTTTTTTTTGAACTGGGTCACCGATTGGATACCCCCATGTCCGCGGGGAATTAACAATATAACAATGGCCCTGATTGGCTACATTGAAAAACGGACATGGGAGTATCCAATCGGTGACCCAGTTCAATTTCTGAACTGAGTTTGTCTGCTCCTGTGACCAGAGGTTATTTTTTTCTCCTCGGCGCTTTGCGCCTCGTTAACGCGGCTTCGCCGCGAAATATCGATCAGAAAAAAATATCCTCTGGAACCCAGGGTAGGTGAGCAGCTGACTACTCATTGTTCACAAATTGCTCAATAACAATACTAAAAATAGATATATTATGGCTGGATTTATGAAATCGGTGTCAATAATTTGCCCCAAATCACCCATATTTCACTTTGATGTCACAACTCCTCAGTAAAGGCAGCTTCCAAGCCATGTAAAAGAGAGAAAAAGAGATTCGACAACAATAAAAGGAAGATCATGAAACAAGTAGAGGAAAACAGACTGACTCTCCTTTTAATTATTATATCGTCACCTTTGGAGAACTCCTTTGCACCTTTGTTGCCAGAAACCTTGTAAGTTTCACTAAAGATCGACAGAGATTTACCACCGTTTTCGTTGATACGCGACTTTGGAACACAAAACACCCGAGGGAAACGTTTCCAAAATTTCCGTCAGTCTTGCGTGTTATCGACAGAACGGATCGAAATCCACCAACCACAGCCCGCTAGCATGACGTGAAGAAGGTCTGAAGGTCACACTAGTGGCTGTGATTGGTGGATTTCGATCCTATCTGTCGATAACACGAACGACTGACGGAAATTTTGGAAACGTTTCCGCGGGTGTTTTGTTTTCCAAAGTCGCGTATCAACGAAAACGGTGGTAGTTGCTGGTGAGGCTCGATTTCCGCCGCTCTCTCGGGTCCGCGGGATGAGGACTTATTTCCCGAAACAGCAGCTGGTAATCGAGCCTAGTTGCTGGTAAGGGCTTCGTTTTTGCGGTAGACACATACGGCTTCTTTTCGCGTACAGCTTCTACAGCTGTGATACAATTATATCGAGTTTAGGTTTATACAGTGAAACTTACACATGCTCGCCAAAAAATTGCTGAAGTTCTAGTGTAGCTAATCACACGGTTTCGAGTTCAATTTGGAATTAATTTGCATGAGTGAGTTTTTCAAAAAGTCACAAGTGCAGATTAAGTCCAAATTAAACCAGAAAAATCGTATGATCACTTATTAAAGGAAGCCACCGCTCCTACCAAAGAATCACTTTAAACCGCAGGATATAGTATTCAGAAGAGTGTCTATAGTGGAGAAAAACGAATTTCGGAATCACGTATTTTTGTTTTCAAATTTCCTGGGCGCCGCCATAATTGTGACGTGACTTGGCTGCTATATTATTCTGCCACAAAGAGCTTTTGTCTAATAACAAAAAGGCAACCATTTCATGTCATAATTATTCTAGATGGCGGCGCCTGGGAACTTTAAAAACAAAACTAAACGATTCTATAATTCATGTATTTTAGGTAAACGCGCTTTGTTAGTTAAAACTTCAAACAAATTTGATTCTTAAAATTATTTCGTGTGATTTGAAGTGAACTTTTTGTCAGAGTGGAGGTTAGGCCTTTCTCGATTATGCCAGTAAAAAAAAAAAAAACTAATCCTCATCGGGCCCATGAGGACTCTTAAGGCCGGCCAGAAGATTGCGCCATCCATCCCGGTCTGCCGCCGAATAGGCCGCAGCCCCCCACGAATGCCATCCCAGGTTGTTTCTTTCTTTCTCCGCAGTTCTTCTCCACGTTTCTCTCGGCCGGCCTCTCCTCCTTTTACCTTCAGGAGCCCATGTTAGTGCAGTCCTCGAGATGTTGTTAAGACTAGTCCTCAATATGTGCCCTATCCATCGCCATCTTCTCACTCGTATAAGGGCTGGTATCGGAGTACTCCCTGTTGTTTTGTAAAGCTCTTCGTTGCTAAGATGGTTAGGCCAGAATCTCCTCAGCACTCTCCTAAGGCATGTGCGGTGAAACACATCCACTTTGTTAAGATCAGTTGTTGTTACTCTCCACATTTCAGCTCCATACAGTAGCACGGACAACACGTTTGAGTTCAGGATGCGCAGCTTGGTCTTCTGGCTGAATCTGCTTGACCTCCAGATGTTCTGAAGTCTGGTGAATGCAATTCTAGCCAGTGCTAGTCGCCTCTTGATGTCAGCTTCTGTGCCACCAAGTTTGTCAAGTACTGAACCTAGGTACACAAAGGATTCCACATCTTCCACCTCCTCCCTTTGTATCCTTATGTAGTCTGTGCATCTGTGGTTCATCCTAAGCGTCTTTGTTTTGCTCGGGTTGATCTTGAGCCCTACAACGCCGGCAGCGGCTACTAGTCTATCAGTCTTCTCCTGGAGATCAGCAAACCTGCTTGAGATCAGAGCAACATCATCAGCATAATCCAGGTCTTCTAGAACTGATGTAAGCTTCCATCTCAAGCCGCGTTTCCTATTGTTTGTGGGCCGCATGACCCAGTCCATGATCAAGACAAAGATGAAGCCAGACATCGGGCACCCCTGCCGCACACCGCTCTTCACCTCAAACCAGCTAGAAAACCTTCCGCCCTCTGTAACACAGCTTGAGCTCTGTTGGTACAGTGCCTTGAAAGTCCTGATAAAGATGTCAGGTATGCCATACTGCCTCATGATGTCCCAAAGACGCTCTCTGATGATGCAGTCAAATGCCTTTGAAAAGTCAACAAAGTTAATGTAGACTGGTGCTTGCCATTCCTGACACTGCTCCAGGATGTTCCGTAGAGTAAAGATTTGCTCAGAAGTTCCCCTTCCAGATCGAAACCCTGCCTGCTCCTGCCTAATCACCTCGTCCACACCACTCTTCACCCTATCAATGAGCATCCTGCATAAGATTTTGCTTGGTACAGAGAGCAGGGATATACCACGATAGTTATCACAATAAGTGAGGTCTCCTTTTTCGGCACTTTCACTATGAGTGAATTCTTCCAGTCCTCTGGTACATATTGATCTTTCCAGATGGAATTGAAAAGTGAGTGAAGTTGCCTCACAGCATCGTTCTCAGAGCACTTGAGCATCTCAGCACTGATGGCATCAATCCCCGGACTCTTGCCATTCTTTAGACGGTGGATAGCTCTCTTGATCTCCGCAATTGAGATGTCAGCAGTCTCGATGTTTGTGATGACCTCAGGAGCTTGATCTATTTCTGGCAGTGGCATGTCAGGTCGTGGTACATTCAAAACACCCTCAAAGTGCTCCCTCCACCTTTCTAAGACTACGTCTTCATTTACAAGCCGTTTGCCTTCTCCATCTTGGATGGTAGTCATGTTCCTTCTTTGTCCAGCTATCTTTCTAGTTAGCTGGTACAGATCACTGCTACAGTTGTTCCTGGCTGCTGTTTCAGCTTCCTCTGCTAAATTGTTCAGCCTTCTCCGCTTGTCTGCCCGGGCACTTGCTTTCACCTCCTTGTCCTTCACTACATATGCAGCAGTGGCTCTCTCCCTCAGGCGGGCAGATCTTGTACGCCCTATCTTCTCCTTTAACCTTCGTCGCTCTTCAATTTTCTCTTTTCTCCCAGCACCTTCTTGGCACTCTCATTGTAGACCTTCTTAAATTGTCCCCACTTCCCTTCAATGTGTTCTACGTCGTCTGTCGCCAACACCTGGAATCGGTTACTCACTTCCAGCCGAAATGTTTCTTTGACACAAGGATCTCGAAGCTTCGTGGTGTCGAAGATAATCCTCTCCATACTCTTCCTCTT
Organism: Platygyra sinensis; assembly: GCA_019787425.1. Classification (NCBI taxonomy): domain Eukaryota; kingdom Metazoa; phylum Cnidaria; class Anthozoa; order Scleractinia; family Merulinidae; genus Platygyra; species Platygyra sinensis. Next base: position 65,011 of record JAHPZR010010194.1, read on the forward strand.
TGTGCTGCATAGTTTCAGCCTAACCTTTCCTATAACCATGTGGTGGTCCGAGTTGGCGTCTGCCCCTCTCATTGCTCGGGTGTCCATCAGTGAACCTCTGTACCTACCATTGATGATGATATGGTCGATTTGATTCTGATCCCTTGCATTCGGGGAGGTCCACGTGATCTTATGAATGTCTCTATGTTTGAATAAAGAGCCACCAATCACCAAATCGTTGTTGCCACAGAACGTCGCCAACCTCTCTCCGTTCTCATTCATTCTCCCAAGTCCGTGCTGCCCCATCACCTTCTCCAACCCTTTATTGTCCTGTCCGATCTCGGCATTCAGATCCCCCATTACAATTAGCACATCATGCCTAGGGGTTGCTTCTACCTCTCGCTGCAACTGCTCATAAAATTCTTCCTTGGATGCATCCTCTGCATCATTGGTGGGCGCATACACTTGAATGATAGGGAGTTTTGCAAAGCGCGAGTTAAAACGTGCACTCATGATTCTCTCATTGACAGGGTTACACTTCAACAATGTTCTTCTTACTTCCCTCTTCAGAATGAGTCCAACTCCTCTATGATGCTCCTCTTCTGCTCCTGAGTACAAGATGCTCTCACCTGATGTTGTTTTCAGTTCTCCAAAGCCAGTCCATTGTACTTCGCTCAAACCGAGTATGTCCAGAATGTACTTCCTGAATTCCCTGGTGACATTAGCAGTCTTTCCTATTTGATAAAGTGTTCGCACGTTCCAGCACCCAAGTCTCAGGGTAGCTTTAGGCAAGTAAAACTGCCTTTAATGCTACTAGAATTCTCGCCAAAAAGCAAAAAATACTTAAATAATGCCTGATTTCTTTAAAATGCCACTTGCATTCCAAAAAAATCTTTGTGTTTCTTTCAAACAAAAGTAAACTCTACATTATATGCTCATATCAACAACAGGTATATTAATAATTGTTTGTTTATAAAAACTTGGGTTAGAATTAAACTTTTCCAGCCAACAGCCACTAAACAGTCATATTGAAGCACTAGCATCTGGCTGAGCATGAGAAAGAGTTATCGCGGACCACCCATAATTTTTTCCGTTGGTGTTAGTAACGTCATGTAACGGAAACAGACAATCTACACACACAAGTAACATAACACAAGGCACAGTAACACAACGCACAAACAGTCGAAACAACAGAAAACAAGCAAAATTGTAAAATTTAAGGATTATTTATCCTTCTGAGTGCTGAAATCGGGATGACAGTCATGAAAAATGACAGAAAATGCTAGCAATTCCTTTTCAAGAAAAAACGAAAAAAAATTCTCGTTTTCCCAAAAAATGCCGAAAAAAATGCTAGCAAAATCGAGAAAGGGCTAGTGGAGGTTCCCTTAATAACATACAGATTTAGCCAAGCCTAAAGCGGAGCTCCCAGGCTGGGTGCACTAAGCTCCGATTAAGCTAACCCAGGGCAAGCGAAATTGATTTGAGATTTAGCCAAACCTAAAACGCGCAGCTTTCTGAGCTGGGTTGTTCAAAGCCCGATTAACGGTGCCTACTTTTCTTAATGCGACACCTTTCGTGCGCATTAACACGCAAGCCATGGTTTAAGCGCGCGCGCGCTGAACTTGACATTGACGCAATCAACTACGCCATCAAGTACACGACTAAAATTAAAGCAAAATTTTCCTACTGCGACCAAATCAATTTTAATGAACCTGTACTTAAACCAGGAACATCAGAATAGCAGGATATCGCTAACCAATAATTGTTAACGTCTTCCAGCTGAAAACCTAAGTGTTATCTTTCGAAAATTACACTGAAATCTAACTGTAAACATGTACCTAAAGATGGCATAGTGCGCGTGCAAAAACGCAAATGTCTTACTTACTGGGAGGGTGACAGGAAAAAATGTAACGAATACCGTAAAAGTTTTCAAAAAAGATCGATAACTTTAAAAAACGCGTGGTCACCCCTACATTTTATGTTACGAAATGGAAGTAGCAAGTCTATTCAACACGTGATTAGTTTCTGGTTGTGAGCAAACGGTATTTAGACTGTAGTTTGGCTGAACCTGAGGAAGGCTGTCATGTATTTGCTAGGGGCCTAATCAGCCTCATCAACCCGAGTTGAAATAAAGTTACTTAAAAGCGCTTTTGCAACGATTTTGTTTCTAAAACACATACCAAAAATGATTTTAATGTTACCATCTGTCACGTATTTTAAAGATCTTTTAAAAATGTGTTTGCCTTTCTGTATGTAAAGGCGAATTCTAAGGAAACCTGTGAGGAAATATCCTTTCCCTCTTTTTTCAGAAAAATGCTGATGTCAGCATTATCTCCAAAAAAAGGCGTGGCTACCCCTATTTTTCTCTGTGGATTCCAATAGCCCTTGCAAAGTTCTACTTTTTCCGCGTGGTCCTAATCAGGCGCAAAAAAATTTGTAATTAGTAAGCACCGTCCTTAA
>JAHPZR010010195.1:0-12500 GCA_019787425.1 Platygyra sinensis
AGTCTGCCCTCCAAGTACCTTACTCGTATATGCATAAAATCTACATTCCTAGCCCATGTTACCCTGTTTAGGAAAATGGTCACACCAGATAATCTAAAATGAAGCAAAAAACCTCTCCCTATACAAAAAAAAAAAGCCTCTCACCCCCACTCTCCATACACTAGAGATACCTACCCCACTTCCCAAAACAAAGACCTCACTATTTTTAAATATCTGCCTACACAAAACACTCAAACATCCATACTCCCCAAACAAGCATCTCTCTTCCTATAAATAAATGATATATACCCTCTCAAAACATGGCAACAATTCCAAAAAACACTCCTTCACCATTAATAACCACCCCCCTTCCTCCCCCCACCCCCTCCTTCCCTCATTCTTTTCTCTCTCCCTCCTCCTCTCTTCTTTCTCCTCCTCCCCCCCTCTTACCCCTTTTCCTCCTCCCCCCCCCCTTTTCCTCTCTCCCATACTTCCTCCCCCTTCCTCCTCCTTCCTTCCCTCCCAACCCTACCCCCCCCCCCTTCTCCCCTCCTCTTCCCCCCCCCCTCTTTCTCCCTTCCTTTTCGTTTTTTTCCTCCCCCCTCTTCCCCCCTTCTTTCTCTCCTCCCCTCCTCTTCCCCCACCGATTTGTGTGTCCTGTCCTCCAGAACTATCCATCCACACCTCACTTTCACCGACACCACATCAATCTCACCCTCCCTCTCTCTACGCCCTATACCTTACCACACCCCACACCCGACCTACGCTTCCATCACCTCGACATTGTCTACTATTCCACACCTGTCAGACCAGCGTTACACACCAGGCCCATATATCATACATTAAGCCACATTCTGTCATAACTCATCGCCTGAACCTCCTATTCCTCACGTCACACACCCCACATAGCACGTGTGCCACACGTACCTCCCCCTCGTCACCCACACTACCCCAAACCTCAATGTGATCATAGACTCCTTCAACCCACACCACCTTCACTGATATTCACGAGTCATACACACACTCGTACCAAAAATTACTCACCAGACTTCTCGTGCCCCACCTAATTATATTTATTATAGAGATAGAACACCCACACCACACAATTTCCATGTCCTTCATCATGTATAAAAAGTACTGGAGGAGATCTGAGACACCCTTTTTTAGTTACTTCTGTTATAAAAAATGATTATTAAAAATGGGTTATTCAAAAAAAGGTGTGTAACCCCCCAACAATCAGTGCTTTAACATTATATTGTAAAGGTACACAAATAATAATTCTAATCTATTGCAGTATGGATTGATCCAAGAAACCGTTTCAGCTTTCATTGTCTTTTTTAAATTGTACAGTGTTTTAACTCTAAATAATCGAAATTACATTCAAGCAAAATGACGGAAAAAAAACAAACTTCTGTACCGCATCGGAAGCGAAAGTGCGAGTTTCAATATCTACGTGTTTTACTATATCAGCAACACGCTCTCACTATTCATACACTCTCATAACTCACTACTCACCCTGCACCAGCCACTACACGTCGATTTCTTATTCGTACCTGTGTACCGCACGCTCCCCTCGTGTGTATTTTAGTCTGACGTACCCTACACACACCCTCCGTCTTGAGTCTGGTGATTTACCGACTCTGACTGGCCCCGATCTCGTATCTCATCCCCTTTTTCCTGTAAAAATGTGTGCTGTCCCTCTCTCCACCTCTGTATCGCGCGTCTCTCGCCTTAGCCATTTCCCGTACGCCTCTCACACCCCATGCTCAACTTTCGCTCCCGTGTACACCCCTGTAATTGCTCATAACACCCAGTCTTCCTGCCTCTTTACCACTGTCCCTCCACACCGACCTATTTCCAGATATTGTGCGCCTCCCCTCAATTAGAGGTGTGGGACAAGCCAAGACCCTCTACTCACCACGTCTATTTGCCGACTGCACGACCTATCACCTCGTCTTTCCTAGGTAGCTGCTACTACGCCCTCCTAACTACCAATCGAGCCGTGGCCCCACACCACCACCCCAACACCCATCCTAGCACAGTCACTGCAAACATGTACACCTGCTGCACTATAGCCCCCCCCCTGTCACCCACCACACAACGCCACCCCTCGACGCGCCCCACCATCCGCTGCTGTAACCGCCAACTACCTCCGTCCACACCCACTTAGACCTCTCGTCTACCAGCGCCAGCCACTACTGCCTCACGGCGATAATCACATATTCCAGGCGCCACAGTTCTATCCCCACACGACCCCTTTGTGCCACTGACCCCCACACTTCCAGCAGCTGCATCTCTCACCCACTGGACAACACCCCCGAACCAAAGCACTATACCTATGTGATTCCTCGAACTATCACACAACACGTCCCCCAAACCATATACTATCCCCCACATCTCCTACCCCCGTCCTCCAGATTACCACAATACACCCATATGTCGACCCAAATATTATAGCCGGCGCACGACCAATTACACACGCCAAATGCGCGCCGAGACTAGTTGACGAGTTACACATCGCTCATATCCTCATATCGACGTACATAAACTCCACACACTCCCAAAAATGAAACGACCTCAGTGCTGGATTGCATATCGTGTGTGCGTTGATGTGCGAATTTTTGATCCTAGTCTGGGGGTTTTGCCCGGGACGAACTATACGTAGAAGAAGTAGACAGAGAGAGTGTGTGTGTGTGACTTCCATTTACAACAGACTCCTGCCGTGAGATTATATGCATAGAAAACCATGATGGCAGCAACCAAATCAACAATGCTACCAACTTCTCAACCAACCGGCTTCCAACCGGGCAATTTCCTTGATCCATTTTTTACCCTGGGATTTTTGGCCCATTCGTTGTGGTTCCGAGTGTTAGTAGCGCCCGGATTGAAATCCGTAGGTTTCGCCTGGTTCAAATCCCGTTTCTGACCGCCTAGCTGATGTTGGTTTTTTTTTCTTCCCCCGGTAGCCCCGAGGTTCAACTCCTCGGGCTACGCTTGTAAATGGCAGCTGGTCTGCCGCCCAGCCAGTTGGGATTTCTTAACCTAGTTATGTTTATTTGAATATTTATTGATCATTGTTTGTTTGCATTAGTCCTGAAAAGCCCCTATAGGGAGGTTCCGATGTGTCCAATTACGTATACATGGCCCCTTATGTTTAAACCCTCACTCACACAATAAAATTGAAAATGTTTGCATGACTATGTTTCAGAATCGCGTGTTACCTTCAACATCCACGATCCTCTCCTCCATCCATCTTCAAGCATAAAATTTGTAGAATTGCCTTGTTTTCACTGTTCTTCAACAGTGACAACAGTCTTAGCTCCCAGGTTTCTCTGAAAACCTCTTTCATGGCTTTGGTCTGTCTGGTATTTCAGGATTCTTACCAGTTCAGACCTTATCTGAAACAATTCCAAAATAAAACACAAGGGTTGCTGAAGCATTTTAACAAGAATTGATCTGGTGAACAGTAAATCAAAGTCCTTTTCAATTCCTCTCGGATCCCTTCAAAGTAAAATGTACAGTTTGTTTTAGTAATTGTATATACACAGGCGGCCCAGACGTTGAATACGATTAATACGTGACATTAGATCAGTATCGTTGACGATTGGCGTTACGAAATTTAGCCGTTTTTATTAAAGACAATGTATGGGGAATGCTTCGAAAATAGCCCTTTTCACGAGTTAGCTTTCCCACAGTTGCATTCATTACAATAAAATCTAGCATGTATGTGAGGCTAATTTCGCGGCTAAAACTACAAAAGTAGCCCGAAATTGGCCTCGCAATACCATGCTAGATTTAATAGAGTCGTGGTTGCGCACCTGACGTCATCAAATTCTCAAATCCAAAACTAAAAAGCCACTAAAGGTTTTATCCTCATCAGGCATAAGAGGTACCAAATTTATGGCTGTTTACAACTTTCCAGCTCAATAGCATCCTTCGTTTGGAAACCAGCGCATTTTGAATTTCGAAGTTATGGCGGTGCGTGACATAACCCTACGATCGCGTTTGTCGAAAAATATACACTTATCTCGTGATTTTTAGCCATTTTAGGAGTTTAAGTATCAGGAAAAGTACTTTTGTAAATATTTTTTGGTTCGGTTCAGATAATCAGTCCACTAAATAGCCAAAGTAAGTTCCAGATGTTTACACTATTTACTGGCCGCCATGTTGGAGGACTAAAGAGGTCCTCCAACATGGCGACCCCATACTAAGCTCTGTAATTTTGTGCGGCACATTTCGACGAATATCTCAACTTTGGGAGAACGCACACACCTTAAACTTGGATAACTGTCTTCTTTATTTGTCGTTTACAATATCTCAATTTTTTGACTTCATTCAATGCACGGTTTTTGATTTTATTTTTTATTGCGTGACACTGCACACACTCTATTGTAATGCAAATGTAGAAAGCTAACCGTGAGAAAAGGGCTAGTTGCTCGAAATGCTACCTGTGGAAAATAATTTCAATAAAAATGGCTTACCTCATGTTTACATTGCGTTATTTCGATGTCTCTGGGTTCTTGGAGGTGGTTTAGAGCCATTAAGGCGAGTTTTATGTTCTGGCGGTTGGCTTCCCCTAAAGAAAAACACAAGGCAGGCGACCCACTAGCCCAACGGTCCGCACTCGAAGCTCCGTAAATTCCACAAAAACGGTCCAATCTCGCCCAAATTGCCTCATGACAGCCGTCGATAACTCTTCTTCCCATTCGCTTTTTACCAAGTGTCCAAGGTTTATCTTAACCACCCAAGAATCGCTGGTTTTCCAACTCTAGCTTTCCATTTCTGCCCCGTCTCGATCCGAATTCGTTTCTCTTGGGCACAAGATTTGAATTTCAAGCTTAGCGACCGCGCCATCGTGACAAAGTCGCCTCCAGCCGTCGAGTGGCACGGGGCATTTTTGATCATGCAAATTACACCGTGCCGCAGCCGTGCCGGTTCCTGGGGACATTTCACTGGAAACAGCGGGAAATTAATCCGGCTGACGGAGAGCGCGTGTTATCGCAACGAGCAGCTTATAGTTCGTTTAGATCTATCAGACTAAAGAAATACAGTTGCTAAAAATTTTAAACGCCGCTTCCCTCTTCGGAGTTTAGTTCAAGTTTGTCCTCGTTTCTTGGATTTCAGTTCAGTTGAAGTGAAAGTTTCAAAATCGTCGCTTGTCACAGGGTGTGAAGTTTCACCGTGGCTTGAAATCATGAGCAAAACCCTCCCTGACGAACAAGCTGAAATTCTTCGTTTTGCTAGCGGTGGACATAACCTCCTGATTACAGGCCAAGCTGGAGCAGGAAAATCTACTGTTGTAAACTCCATCAGACAAGACTGTAGAGAACGTGGTCTGAAAGTCGCTGTTGTTTGCTCCAGTGGAATCGCGTGTAATGATAGTAAATAAAATAGACAGGCCAAACACGACTCCTACGGTTCGTGGCATTTGTACATGTGCCATTTATTGTTTGGTCTTTCAACCTTTTGTCGCTTTACTCTTGTTCATGAAGGGCATTTCGTATTGTGTTATAAGGAGAAACACTAGAGCCATTAGATCGTGCTACGGCAAATTTAAGAGGTCTTAGGTCTGCATGACTTCCGCTGTTATCTGCGTCTTGCTTCGATTAGTTTGACACCTCTATAATTTGCCATGTGTTAGTGTATTGTTTAGCTCATTTCTGTTGCAAGATATGTTTCTGAGTCTCCAAGTATTTGCTTTTGAGCGACAAAATATGACGTTACCGTGAATGAGTTGCTTACTTGTATTATAAATTGTGACACGGCTATGATTAGAACTGTTTGCAAGTACAGTTGATAGATTCCTGTCACGGGTATCATATTTGCCCTCCTATGTTTCTCTTTGGAGACGCCGTCCAGGTATAGCCTTGCTTCGAGAAAAAAATACGCTTTTCTGATCGAGCTTATGTTTCTGGAGCTCGATGTATAGGTTTATTCCTCCTTTGATCGTTCTGGTACCATAGGTTTCAAATATAGCTCTTTGCGCTCAAGTCTGTTGACTGTGTTGCGTGTTCTATGCCATTTTCGGCTTAGTTTTCCCGCTGTTTCCGGTGAAACGTCCCCAGAGACCGCGGCACGGTGTAATTTGCATGATCAAAAATGCCCCGTGCCACTCGACGGCTGGAGGCGACTTTGTCACGATGGCGCGGTCGCTAAGCTTGAAATTCAAATCTTGTGCCCAAGAGAAACGAATTCGGATCGAGACGGGGCAGAAATGGAAAGCTAGAGTTGGAAAACCAGCGATTCTTGGGTGGTTAAGATAAACCTTGGACACTTGGTAAAAAGCGAATGGGAAGAAGAGTTATCGACGGCTGTCATGAGGCAATTTGGGCGAGATTGGACCGTTTTTGTGGAATTTACGGAGCTTCGAGTGCGGACCGTTGGGCTAGTGGGTCGCCTGCCTTGTGTTTTTCTTTAGGGGAAGCCAACCGCCAGAACATAAAACTCGCCTAAATGGCTCTAAACCACCTCCAGGAACCCAGAGACATCGAAATAACGCAATGTAAACATAAGGTAAGCCATTTTATTGCAATTATTTTCCACAGGTAGCATTTCGAGCAATTTTCGAAGCATTCCCATACATTGTCTTATAAACGGCTAAATTCGTAACGCAATCGTCAACAAACTAATGTCACGTATTAATCGTATTCAACGTCTGGGCCGCCTGTGTTTATATATACCATAAAAGCTACAAACCTTGGAAATTTTTTGTTTTCACATCTTGTGCAGTTCCAGAAAATAATCCATACCCCCCACAGAAAGGATTGAATTTCTAGGGGAGTGGGGAGCTCTGTAAGACAAAAAATTTAATGCAAATGTATGAATCTTAATCGTATTTCGAGGAGGGGTGGGTGGGTCTTTTTAAACAAAAAAAAAAAAAACCCTTCTGTGGGGGAGGTATAGAGATATTTTCTGGAAAGTAAACATTTTGCTCCTCTCCACCCCTGTGCAATGTTGGCAACACTCTGATCTAACGCAAGTTTGCATTTGACTATTTTCCAACATTGAAAGGAAAAATGGGGGTGCTGGAACTTATTCAATAGGAATTACGGTTATGAGTTCATGTTTTTTGCCATTTTCCAACACAATTTGTCCATGAGGTTGTGGAGTTTTCATATATTTTAAATGCCAAAAAAACTTACACAGAAAATTTACCAATTCGAAACAAACATTGGACACACACACACTATGTATCACTTGCTCAATTGCCCAGGTGTTCTCCCTGACACAAATCATTGCCGCCTGGCTTTAAACTGAAGATTTAACCCAACGTAAGATCTCAAAGTGGGAATACCTATCAATAAGTAAAAAAGAATCACAATAAAATTGATGAAACGTTTGTTGCTGGTGTCGTTTTTACTGAGTGATGCGCAGTTAATATGATTACAAGTACCCTTGATTTGCCCTTGCGTGAATATGATCAGGTTGTGATGCATCGTATTCGTTTCGTCGGACGACAGCCATCTTTAAATCGTACCAGGACCACAAGGACACTTAAGGTATCATACATGGAATACTGAGCAATTTTCCCGCGTTCGTGGATGGAATGTGAAAAATGGCGAACTCAGTGAACTCCAGATGTTCAGAACAGAAACGAAAAGCTTCTCAAAGCAAATTAAGTTCATTTTTTACTCTGGAAAAGAGACAGAAAAGTGATAGTAATGTAGGGGAAGAAGTTGAGTCTCCCAAAACGTCACCGAATCTCCCAACATCGATTGATTCGAAACATCGCAAGTCAGGTTTATAACTGTTACGTCTTGCTAAACCCTTGTACAAGTAAGTCAAACACACACATTTAAGTTCAGAAATCTTTATTACTTTTCCTATTAAAGCTTCCAGGCTTCTTGCAGTCAGAACCTCCCCCCCCCCCCCTGGCCTTCCAAAAATCCTAGGGAGAACACTGAATACAATGACTGCACCATCTCGAAGTTTATGGCCTAATTCCCTTACTTGATTCGCTGCTTTCATTTTCCCTCACAATTGAGGTTTTTAGCATTTTCTACCCTCATGTAACAAGCCAACAAAAATATATCTCAGCTACAAATATCTCAAGAAAGGCCCATTTTTTCCTCCAAAATGTTTGTACATTGGTAACAAGTACTTAAAGATTTTGAAGGGTGTTCCTATGAGCTATTGTCATTCCCTACAGACACACTTAATGGTTGAGGGCATGGTTTACATCGGTTTTCAAACGGTTTAAAAAAACCAAGTTAACAAGTGTTTTGACGCAATTGTGACGTCATCATTACATGTAGATATGGGTAGTAAAAAACATGTTTAAGAAATTGGAATCAGGATACAAAACTGTTTTTTAAGGAATGACATCTTTTGCATGTACTTATGTATGAGCTTAGCAAGTGTTTTGAAAGATGTGCGATGACGTCTCTGAAGAGAGATGTTCATGGGCCTGTGTGAGAAAATGAGTCAAAAACGAAAAAGTGTGAGGTTTCTCGCCTTGACTATTCATTATTAGTTAGTACAATGATCTTAGCTACACATCAAATTAGTGTTTACCACGTTTAAATTAAGAAATCTTTTCTCAGTGAATTATTCTGTCCCTAGAGAACTCTGTTCACATGTAATTTATAAATTTACTTGTGCTTGCAGTAATGCTTGCTATATACCGGTAGCCGAAACTGTTCTTCATTTTTCCACATGTGTCCATGAACATCTCTCTTCAGAAAAGTCCTCACACATCTTCAAACACTTACTAAGCTCAGAATGTTGCCGTCACTCTTGCTCTGCGGATTGTTTCGAACCCCTACTAAATCTCAACTTAAACTTAAGGAGGCTATGCATATAAATTGCGAAAAGCCTATATTAAACCAACAAGTTCATCACGTCAACCTGACACTTACACTTTTAGGCTTTAATATGTTCTTTCACACTTTGTAACTCAGTCAAATATGTATTCCATTTTTGTCACTAAACCCATTGACTCCTGTGCTGCCCGCAACCGGCCATGAGGAGCCTTAGCCTTTCTTCCACTTCTGACATCATCACTTTTGACCAATATTGGCATCATCTATACTCAATCTCTGCAGGAAGAAAAGATCTTTCCAATGATGCCCAGATCAGAGTGATCGGCCTAATGAAGCCTGAGATATGCACAAAAATGCTCAAAAAGATGAGTGAAAAACTCGGAGCAAAATTTCTGGCTGCTCCATGGTAAAAATTGGCCACCTCGATGATGCTCTCTTAGAAATTTTTTAACCGCAAGGAAGCCCAGTAGAAGGTCAATCACTGCACCAAAAAGAAAAGAAAACCAGAAAAAGGAAAGGGGAAAAAAATCAAAAACCTAAAAACCTAAAGATGTAGGTCACCTTCTCGTCCAAAAATTCTCGTCTCAGAATTTTGATTTCTGTGTACGTCCAAGCCAAAATGTCATAAAACGCAATTCTAGTGGCAAGAAGGGCTGTTGTGTTGCAAATGCATTTTCCACCAGATTAAAGCTAATTTGGCCGAGATCCAGGCTTAAAACCACCAAAATGTCCAAAAAAATGCATTTTTGGTAAAAAAAACTCCAGGAGTCAATGGGTTAATCATAATTATTTATGTTCGCCTTGTTCTTACATAGTCCTAACAGTTTTTCAAATATTATGTAACTGATGATGATGTTCGCAACATCAAAACATGTCTTTTAAATTAAAAAATGTCATAACCTTCTTAAAAAGTACAGAGGTCAGTACTTCACTAACAGCAAACCTCAGAATTTGATAAATACAATGTTGACCAGTGATTCACCAGTAAACAGAGCTACATAATGTGTACATGTAAGCATTCACCTGAGCACTCCCAGAGTTGAATTCCAAGGGCAGGTAATGCTTTACAAGTTCCCATGCTCTCAAAGTTTCTGATAGTATGCTTTTCTTTCTAATGGGAAACATATCTGTTAAATGCTTCACTTTCCTCGAGTCAGGTGACCCTCAAACACAGCTCCTTTAACTCCTTTTCCTCATTCATCTAGACTGTCGTCAGTCTTCCCATCTGGGATGGCAAGGATAGTAGTTGTAACAGTTGGAGACTCTGCTTTCTTCTTCCCACATTTCACATTGACTACTGCATCATCATCTGACTGCTACAGAAACTTTTTTGCACCTTTGTTCATTTTCTCTTGTGGTACTGTTCATTATCTTTTTGGACCAGATTTGCTAGTGATAAAAATGGAATAAATAAAAATAACACAAAATTGTAAGGAATGGGCATGTAGGCAACTGGGGTGCCTTGAAAACTAAGACCTTGTAACCTACCTGTAAGACCTCAAAAGCTAAGATCCAATTCAAATTTTAAAATATAACATGTACTAGTACTAATCAAAGATTAGGAAGTGCGTTCTGCAGGATATGTAGTGTGATAATAGAAAGTGGGTTTTTTGAAGAAAAGGAAATGGAAATTTATGGTTGACTGCGACTTTATTCTTTATCTGGAGTTGTACACAGTTCCCTCACATTTCGAGGAATACAGAAAAGAGCCAATGTACAGGCATGACGAAATCGATGTACAGGGCAACGAGGCCAAACGCCGCACGTGTTATTTTCTCATGCACGTGTTATTTTGTCTTGCACGTGTTATTTTCACTTGCACGCGTATATGAGGCCCAAAGCCCCTGAAGAAACTTAGAGGGGCGGCCAAATTGCAGAAAAAAATCTTGATTTCTCACGCCTGCAAACCAAATTAGGATGCGTTCTCTCGTTCCTCGAGAACGCAAAAACCTCGTTACCTTTGCCGTAGCCACCTTTAGCCACTTTCTAAACAAGTAGGGGCCTCCAGAATGAGGAGGGCCCAAGGTGGCTATGGCAAAAAGGTAAGGAGGCCTTAGACTTGGTTTACACTAGAGGAAATCGTTGCGGATTTGTAACAAATCCGGAACGGTTTAGTACCGGATTGGTTTTGCCGTTTACACACAAGAGTACGAATCCGAAATGAAAACATCCCGGTTTGGTCATGTCTCCGGAGATTTTGATCCGGAATTTTAAGTGGGAACTTTGAATACAGATAGTTTTTGCTGTGTAAACACTTTTCTCTTGAATCCTAATATTTTTTCCCCAGCTCGATATTTTGAGTTTGCGGTAGAACTAAAATGGAGGATCCAGCAATCCAAAGTCATTGTCATACTGATGGCCATTGATATACGCTTCCGTTTGACCACCAACTATCATGCACTATCATTGACTACAGTATCATCAACTACCATTCAGTTTGAGCTTGTTCAAATTCTTCGTGATAGACAATGATAGTTTTTCGTTTGACCACGCATATGATAGTTCATGATAGGTTTTCGATCAGCTGTTTTGGCAATCACTGGCCCGATAGTGATCAGAAAATATGCTGCCGCCCTCTTTTATAGGGAAAAATTCACACTTTTACAAGTTTGTCTTACGGGACGCCATTTAGTGTTCATATCTTTAAGTGGAAAGAGCTTGGAATTCGCTGCTCTCAGGACTTTGTTTGCGCCACTGCCGGTGAACTATCGTCAACTATCACTAAATTCTTTGGTCATTTGACCATTTGAATGATAGGTGGTGATAGTTGATGATAGTAAGGGGAGAATCAACTATCATCAACTTTCACACGCCGTTTGACCAGGGCTTAAGACTAAAAAAAACAACACTCACTTTAATTTATTACCCACCTGGAAGTTATAATAGATTGAACAGATGATTTGATTAGTTTAAGGGGTTACCAGCTTCCTGAAATAACTAAAAAGCTAAAAACATCAGGGAGCTGAACCAAAGACACTCGGTTTACACAAATTTGCGAAACGAGACGATATGATTCAGAAGGAATCCTAAACATAATTTTATTAAAGCTAACCTTGGGCAGGCTGTTTACTGGTCAATCCTAGCATTAGGCCTAAAAAGTTTTGTTCAGGCCTAATTAGGCCTTAGGTTAGCTGAATGTTTAGGATTCTTTCTGTATTTCTATTCGAGGTCTTAGGTTTCGAGGTCTAAGGCTGGTTTTCCATAGCGCATAAGCATAGATAGGTGTCCGGTCAGTATAAAACACGGACTGCGGACTACGGACTACGGACTGGGTATAAAACACGGACTCAGGTATAAAACGCGGACTAAGCATTACGGACTGGGTATAAAAACACGGACTGGGTATAAAACGCGGACCGAGCATTACGGACTAGTGACTCCACGGTAAACGCATTTTTTAAAATTTCTAAGATGAGAAAAGGTATCAAAAAGAGAAAAAATATCTGATACTGCATGGCTGGGAAAGTAGAGAACAAAAAGTTAGAGGAATATGAAAATGAGAACTATTACTTGCTTTGGTGATCGGACAAGCGGCACTTTCGAAATAATAGCCTCAGTCTCTCGGACGAAGATAATTCGGTCTCACGGACCGATAACTTTGTGAATGTGAATGTTTTTAACAGCGTTACATCTCCTCATATCATGCATGTACTGTCTTACCGGAAATCGAAACTTTGCAAGAAAAGAAGAATTAATATATATATGAAACTATATATCGCAGCCCTTACCTCCAATCCCTGCCATCTTGGGTGAGTCACT